>JAQZBX010008716.1:0-47622 GCA_029593785.1 Cabassous unicinctus | reverse complement strand
CTGTTTTTGTGTTCATTCGCTGGGCAATTCTCTGTGTCTGTTTCCTGCCCTCTCTTCTCTTCCTTCTCCTCCTGTCTTCACCAGGATTCGATCCTCAAAACCTCCGATGTGGGAGAGAGGCATCCTACCACCTGCGCGACCTTAGTTCCTAGGTTTTCGGCACGTATCATCTTGGCTCTCCCTTGTGTCACTCTCCTGTTATGTCATCATCTTGCTGTGTGGCTTGGTGGGGCCTGGGGGGCTCACCCACTCATGGGGCACACAGGGGCCTGGCAGCCCATGTGCCTTCTATATTTTTCTTTTTTTAAAATTTTACCAGGAGGTCCTGGGGATCAAGCCCAGGTCCCTCCATATGGGAGATGGATGCCCAACTATTTGAGCCACATCCATCCCCCCCGCTATATCTCTTAAGGTTGACCAAAGATACCTAGAGTTACAGTCATTTCCCATACAGGATGGTCATATAATAAATAAGGCTTGGTTTATCACCAGCATTCTAAAAACCAGACCTAGGGAGAAAAACTAGATCTGGGGACACATGCATGGTTTCTAATATAGTGAATGTTTAACCTATCCTGATTATCACAAAATCAGGACAGCGAGAATATTTGCATCATTGAATTTATTAAGGACATTTGTTTGAACATCTATGATTAGTTGTCTCAACTCCTTTACATCATCTGGAGGCTTATCTTGTTCCTTTGACTGAGCCATATATTTCTGTTTCTTGGTATGGATTGTAATTTTTTTTGTTGGTGTCTTGGCATCTGGCTTACTAGATGTATTTATTCTGTGTGCTGTTTTTCTTTTTAGTTTAGGGCTCTCTTGCCCTTTCTCCCTTGCTGGTTTTTTTAGTAGGAGCTGAGGATGTAGTTGGTACTGTAACCTGTGGAGGCTAATGCTGCCTGTGTTGCCCCAGGAACCATTGAAGCGTCTCCCACTTTTCTCCTCTGCCAGGGGTAGGGACTGAGCCACAGCCATGTGTAGTAACCCAAGCCATGCTGGGCAATACCGTCTGCAGTTGCCTGGAGTCACTGATGAAGCTTCACACCCTTTTCTCTCCTGCTTGGGGCAGGGATGGATCTGCAGGTGTAGGCAACAATCTATGCCGTGTGGGTCCAAAATGACTGCAGTTGCCCAGGTATACTGATGTAAACTGGCCCCCCTCTTTCCCTGCCAGGGGTGGGGATGGACCCTCTGGACTGCCCAACAATCTAATCCACATGGGCCAAATGTGACTGCAGTTGCCATTAGAGGCTGATGGAGCACTGTCCCTTCCGCCTTTTAGGGGATAGAGATGGAACCACAGGCACTCAACAGTTCAGTCCATGTAGGCCAAAAGTGTCTGCTGTTGCCCGGAGAGGCTGAGGAAACTGCAGCCCCTTCTATCCTATTGGGAGTGGGGTGGATCCACAGGCACCAAACAGTAGAGTTTGTGCAGGTTAAAAGCACCTGCAGTTGCCCGGAGAGGCTGAGGAAACACAGCTCCCCTCCTTCCTATTGGGGGCTAGGGATGGAGGCCCACATGTCCGATTATCCAGTCTGTGCAGGCCGAACATGTCTGCAGTTGCCCAGAGAGGCTGGTTCAGGTGCTCCCAGCTTCTTCCCTGCTGGAGGTGGGGCTGGAGCCTAGGCTAGGACTGCAGTGATCTGGGTGGATAAAAGCCAGTCCCTATAGTCACTGTGATTTTCAGTCCGCCCCACTTCCCCTCAAGCCAGGGGCAGAGTTAAAATGGCAGCTACTGGCTTCTTTCCGACTTGGACAGGTTCAAACTTTAGCTGTTCTAAGGATTATACTTTAGCCAGCCGAATTTACTAATCAGTAACTGAAATCACTGCCCAACTATCTCTTCCTCCCCTATTTTTGGGAAATGGAGCTCCAACTGCAGCCACAGAATAGCTCCCAAGGCAGCTTGCCCCACCTGTGGAAGACGCACATGGGCCTCCATGGCGTGGAGTGCTCTACTCAGGAATCTTCACTGCAGATGGCCAGTCTCCTCCTTCCATTCTCTCAAGGATGTTGCAGGAGGCTCTTCTGGTCTCCTGGACCCCAAACAGGTGCGTTAGCTAGCTCTGTTTGAGATGACTCTTGGAGCTCCTTACTCTGCCGAAGTTTTGCCCTCAGCCCCCAGTGTTTTATATTGACACAACTTTTTATGAAATCAATGACCGCATGAGATGAAGTACTCACATTATATTTCTTCTGGTCTTGATTCTGGGTTCACTTCTTGGTACCTGCTACGTGATATTCTCGACATCTAAGCAATCCTCTTAAGAATCAAACCCCAATCCTAAACTATGCTGCAGCTAGAAGGCAAGTGAGGAATGTGATATCAAACTTCAATACAGAAGTTTTAGTTAATATATAACATTTGGAGACAAAACACACTGCATAGCTATAGCCTACACCCCAGCTCCCCTAGACTATCTGTAAGTATTTGTTTCTCTTCCTTTTGTCACATTTTCCTCTGAATATATAACATTTGGAGACAAAACACACTGCATAGCTATAGCCTACACCCCAGCTCCCCTAGACTATCTGTAAGTATTTGTTTCTCTTCCTTTTGTCACATTTTCCTCTGTCTCCTTTTAAACCACCTCCTTTAGTTCCAAGCTTCCTTTATTTTAAAAAGCAGTTGTTATGATGGCTGGTATTTGACATTTTTTATTAAATGAGAGCATTATCTAAGCCATTTTCTAATCTTCAGGGACCTCCTTTTGTAAAACTGCAAAAACATATACTAAAATTTCTCTAATGCCATCTTATTCTGTGAGCAACTTACACAGTCATATTTGATGCTGTGGAACTGAGGAAATTTTGGATGGTTTCAATAACTTTTTTTTTACTGTGTTATTTTGGTCATAGATAATTTATATTTACATATTTTCTGTTACACATTAGTTATAGAAATAAACACTGATATTTTGAAACTTAACTTCTTCATTCTCCTCTCAAAACAATTTTAGTACTAATATGTATGAAAATTTGAATTTTGAAATTTTTAGTACTAATTTGTATAAAATATGCAATTTTAGCACTAATATGTATAAAATATTGGGCTTACATTACTGTTTTTAAACATGTGCTGGCTAGGGGCACTCCCTCTTTTATTAATGTTTCCATCTAAAGGTATGAAGTGATTTCTTTTCAAAGCACAATGGAAATGAATCCAGGTTTTGTTTAATCATGCAAGCTCACTTTAAGGGACAACTTAACTCCATTCTATGCAGTTTGGAGCTGTTCTGCCCCTTCTGAGAGTTCCCACATGGGTCTCTAGCAAATGAGTCTCAGATCTGACTGGCTAGATGGGCTTTTGTGCCCCTCTCAGACTCTGGGTATCTGTGAACAATTATGTTACTCCCTAGCAGGGGATAGTTGAGTGTCTTAAAATTAGTTTCCAAACCTTGTCCACGACCTGCCTTTTGCGATATTTTTGGAGGTGCTTGTGATTTGGATTTTGCTGGCCTCAGTCCCATGAGCAGCAGCAATGATGACCGAGGTCAGGACAGAACACATTTTAGCATAACTCCACGTGTCTACTAGAGTCTGAATGAGGTTTCACCAGAATACTAGTTCTAACATTTATAGTCACATCACTTCCCTTCTCAGGGACAGGTGGGATGTGGATGGTGGGGTCCCATGGTGACTACGAAAAAAAGTATAGCTCCCAAATTCATTGCCTTTTATTACAGCTTTTAAAAAAATAATCCTTTGAATGGCATGGGTGACAATTATTCTTTGCATCAGAAATATTGCTGAAAAGGCTATTACATATGGAAATAATAGCGTTCCCTTAGCTTGCTAACAATTTTAATGTGCTACTTCCAAATGCACAACTGTCTGTGACTCTGTTCCTTTCTGGCTTATGCTAAATGATACCTTGTATCTATCTCTGTTGTTATTTTTAAGCATGACTTTCTTAGTTTCAGAAGCAAACTGTTATCCCACCTGCAGTCTTGAAAATGAGCACACTGATTTGCCCTTCTATAAGGGACACTTTATTACCTATAACCCTTCCAAAATCTGTAAGGCAGTCATTACCTTATTTTACAGAACAGAAAACTTAATCCTGAAAGAAGTAAAAGACTATCACTCTCAGCAAATGGTAGAAGCAGGATTTGAATCCAGGTCTGTCTGCTCTACTGCCTCTTAACATAGCTGCAATGATCTAGAGCAATGGGCTCAATTCTGTGAGAGCCATACCCCCTATAAAAGATATTTTGAAATGTCTCCTTATTATCCTGAAAAGAAACTCACAGAACATGTAAAATATCTGCACAAATAACTTTCATTAAAACAATATAATGATCTAACTGTAATAGGCAGGAGAAATAAATGGAAGGCAATTTTTTAAACTAATATGTGTTTGAATATGTGATGCTTACATATTGCTATGTTTGAAACAGTCAGGTACTTTCATCTATTTGTAGAATCACCAGGAATTCTTCAGGTAAAAATGCGAATTGATCGGAGTGCCTTTTATTAGTGACTTGATATAGGCATTGCCAGTCATGTGGTTTTGAACAACTCTAGAAATGTTCTGACCAGAACAAAATATATCCTTGAACTGAAAATTCAGTATATACTAAAACCATTAAAAAAACCAATGAGTTAAATATAAAACATTTTGTAAGTTCAGACAATTTTGAATGCCTACATGAATATTTTTTTAAATTAGTTTCTGATCTTATTTTATTTTTCGTAGGAGGTACCAGGATTGAACCCAGGACCTCATACATGGGAAGCAGGTGCTCAAACACTTGAGCTACATCTGCTCCCCTACATGGATATATTTTAACCTGTATAAATGTCCAGCACAGCACTCTAAACTGGTAGAGGGATAAGTCGATTCTCTATTGTCCAGTACTATTCCACGGGTCACTGGACATCTAGGATCCCTGCCCCTGCCTATGAAATGCCTATAGAGTGGTACCAATCACTATGAAAACCCAAAATGTCCTGCAAATTTCTGAAAAAGAGCTCAAGGGGGTGTTGTTGCCCCATTGAGAATCACTGTTGTAAATGAGTTAATAGCATAGTAGATTGAAGCTTATTCTCCCTTTTGGGGGGCCTATTGAAAAATGAGGCATTCTACCTAATGCTTTCTATGGCTTTTACTTCAGGATGAATAGCACATTACTCTGTTAGATCATTGTATTAGTTATCTATTGCTGGATAACAAATTGCCCCCATTCTTAAATGCTTAAAATGACAAACATTTATTAATCTCATAGCTTCTGTGGGTCAGAATTTGGGAGAAGTTTAGTTGGGTGATTCTAGCTCAGGATCTCTCATGAGGCTGCAACCAAGACAATAGCCTCTCAAGGTCTGACTGTGGCTGGAGAATCCGTTTGCAGCTTACTACGTAGCTACCTGCAAGACGCCTCATATCACCCTACATGGGCCTCGCCATAGGTGACTGACTTTTCCAGAGCGAGCAATCCAAGAGAGAATAAGGTGAAGCCAAATTGCCTTCTTTGACCTGGCTTCCCAAATTGCACACCATAACTTCTGCTTTATTCTCTTTGTTAGAAGCAAGTCACGAAGTCCAGTCCACACCCAAGGGGAGGGTAATGAGGCCCCACCTTTTGAAGGGAGGATTATCAAAGAATTTGTGGACATATGTTAAAACCACCACAATCATCAAAGCCAGGAGCAAGCTGTCTCTGTTTGGAATATGAAAGACTAGAGAAGTAATAGGATTCCAATGAACCTAACATAACATAGGAATGGAATAATGGAAAATAGTATGAGAATGACTGTCAATGGGTTGAGCTTTTGGCTTGATTAGAAAGGATGAGATTACAGTGAGATCACAAGAGGGTACTGGGGGGTAAGAACAGGTGAGCAGACCCACAAGGCAATTATAAATTTCATTAGCATGGCATTTATAGCACAGACACCAAGACCTTGATCCTTCTTTTATCTGAAGAAAAACAGATAAAATTCACTGTGATTCTTAAATGTTTGTACTTTTTCATGATAGACTTTGCAGGAAATAATTAGTCATGTGTTAAGTTTCCAAAATGCCTTCTGTACCTAGCACTGGAGAACTTGGAGCTGAGATTATAATAAATAGAGCTGTATTAGAAAAATTCTCCATTTTGCTGTACCTCCTCCAGACTGAGTGAATCCATCATTTCTTACCAAGTGTGCTCTATTTAACATTTCAGTCAGCTTTCCAATTTAAGTAACTTCCAGGTTCTCTTGTTAACTTATTTACTTGTGCTCCCAAGCAGAATTTGAACAACTCATTTGCATAAACACAATCTGTTGACCCCTAATTTTTTGAAGATCTGAATGCAAAATCTCAGGGCAATGCTGAATGCCAAGTGGAAAGGTGGGTCTCAGTGGAAATATTTCCTCTTCCCGTGGGGTCATCTCTGAGGATTTTTACTGCTGAGTAAGGGCCAATCATTTTAGTTATTCACATTCAATTTCTTATGTTTGCTAATTAACTGGATTAATTTTATACACTCATAATGTGGTAGAATTTATAGATTCCCACTGCAGATCAGAGTATAAAACTTAAGGAGCATGCTTTCTCTGCCCATCCAAATTATGTTAATCCCTCAAGACTCAGCCCAAGAACCAACTTCTTCAGTGAGCTTTTCTGATTATCATAGACTGCTAAAACGTCTCTCCCTGTGATCTTTCTTTAACATTTAAAGCCTATGGTACATAATTTAACTCTTGATGGCTTTATTGTTTTATTGTAGTTTTATCAGGTAAGACACACCTGGCTGTGTGGCTGTTTTGCCCGTTACCATCTTGAAATTCCTAGCCCCACTTCACCCCAACTGTATAAATACTCATTGGTTGATTTAAAAAATCTAATTATTTCTCAAAACTTAGTGAAATATTGCCTTCAAATTATCTAAATTTTTCACGAGAATTTCTTAATCCTATCTTCCACAGGGAATGCAGCTAGCACTACTCATTGAGCTATATAATCACTTAGAAGGAAAAGAGAAGACACTAGAAAATAGATTGCTGTAGGCCAGGACACGTATCACCCAAATCTCAGATTCTTTATTTTATAGCAAGCCAAGAAACATTTTAAAAAGGAGTTTAAAAATAATATTAAAATCATTTTTCTGGGACCTATTTTTTTTTTTTACTATTTCAACAATTATTGGTAAAATGATTTTATGGAAGAAAAATCAATGAGGAGAATAATACTTGTTTGAAATGATTACATTAGCAGTGATTTGTTGCTCCCACTTTGTTGCTGTTACTTGTTTATACAGAGACTACCAGGTGAGTAAACGCTGAGCTGACCTGAAATATTAATGATCAAGCTCTGCAGAAAATTCTTATTCAAACATTATTATGAACAAAATATGGTTACAATAACTATTTAGTGAACTCTCTTTCAGAGACATTTGAGAAAATGAAATGGCATTTGAGAAAAATAAACAAGAGCTTTTTTTCCTTTAAAATATTAATCACATATGGACTTTTTATTCCATGGAAATCTGTAATACATTTAAATAATCCCCCTCATTGAAGACAAAACAAAACAAGTAACAAGAAAAAAATTTCATATTGAGCAGACTTTTTGCATACTTTTTTCATATCCAGTCAACACAATCACTTTAGGAGGTAGATATTAGGCCCCATTTACAGAAAAAGAAACTCAGGATTCCAATGATTTCTCAATGTCTCACAGCTACTAAACTTGAAGGTAGAATTAGAACTCACTCCAAAGTTCCCTTTACTATGTTTAAGATAACAGCATTTGCTCTGTTGCCACGTATGGTGTGCACTGTACAACCTGCACGTATGAACGTGGCACCCTCCTCATCTGGAATGCAAAAGCAATCACCTTGAGCTCTATTTTTGTGCCAGATCTAGAGACAATGAACAGGGGCTGATCCTCAGCCTTGTACTACCAAGCATTATAAAGACAAAAGTAAAAGGAGGGGTGTTGGAAGCATGAAGTCAGGTTCTCTCTTCAGTATGGGAGAAATAACTTTCTATGAATCAGACAAAGAGCTTCCAGCAAAGAGAAGATCCTAGCGCTCCCAGGGCTGAAACTTGTCCAGCACTGAGAAGTTGCTCCATAGACATAGTAACTGGGGGGCTGGGTTGTATGGCAGCCCACATCATTGGGATCTCTCCCCTACAGAAGTTTCCAAATAAGAATTTGATGAATTCTAATACATCTGGAATTACAGAATGAAAATCAGTGGAAAAACAGGATTTGCTTTACAGAAATATATATAGTGCAGCCAAGTGCTATAACACATATTCCATAAGGAAACGGAGAGCCGAAATCACAGAGCCATGCTCACCGTCTGTGCAAGTTCCGTTGCTTTAAATGTTATATTTACAACCATTTTCCCTCTTTAACTGTATTGGTGCATGATTGTTGGACCAAGACCATTTCAAACAAAAGATTTCTGAGGGCCAAGGCTATGTCGGCCCAACGTGTGGTGTGGAACACACAGCAAAGCCCAATAGGCATAGCAAGAATTTATAATATTGTTTGGGGTAGGTAATTATGATTAGATTATAGCTTAAATCTGAAATGAACCAAGACTAAAACATGGGGTCATTGCCTCCCAGCAGTCACAATCAAGTGTGCATGAGTGCAACATTGAAATTTAAGGGAAGGGGACCGTAGCAGTTTGGTATTATTTATGAATTCCAAAAATAGATATTGGATTATGTTTGTAAACTGGCTTGTTTGCACATTGGATTGTTTTGGATTCAGAGGTTTCACTTTTACTTGATTAAATAATGATTGAGGCTTTGATTGGGCTACGTCAGTAGGACAGAGAAAACTACTTGGCAGAGCAGAGGAGTTAGTTGGAATTTTGATGTTGGAGTTTTAATGCTGGAGCCATTAAGTAAGCACACAGAGGGGCAGAGCGAAGGCTCGATTAGACATGGCAGAGGCCTCGGGAAGAGAGACGAGCCATTCGCCTGATAGTATACAGCTAGCCTTGTGGAGATAGCAGAGCAGCTGAGCCCAGAGAGAGGCAAGCCCCAGGAAGAGAGGAACCCAGGAAGCCTGAACCCTGGCAGACATCGGCAGACATCTTGCTCCAGCACGTGGCCATAGACTTTGGTGAGGGAAGTAACTTACGCTGTATGGCCTGGTAACTGTAAGCTTCTACCCCAAATAAATACCCTTTATAAAAACCAACCAATTTCTGGTATTTTACATCAGCATGCCTTTGGCTGGCTAATACAGAGACTCCCATTTAAAATGATTTGTTCAACCTGGGAAGTTTCTGGACAAATGTGTGAGAAGGAGCTGATTCACTAATGTGCCTGCAAACATTTTAAAACTGTACTTTAAGTGATGCTTGGCTTTGAACCGATAATTGGCCCGATTCTTCCCTTTCTCTGTTCTGTAACTCCCACTGAAATCAATGAGAATTACATATTCAAAAGAAGAAGAGAATGGAGTTGCAGGTTGAATTAATGGGATAAAGGACTTTGCAGATCTTTAAAGCTTGTGCAATTAAATCATGGCCTCACACAATTCTCTAGAGTTACTAGCAATTTGCTGGCCTAGGAAACCCAGCTGACTGTGTTTTCAGAGGTGTCACAATTTATTAGAATGCATTTTCTTAGACATCAACATGAGACCCTTCTCAGCTCAAAATTGTTCTCCTTACTCCAATTCCTTTAGGACCTGATACTTAGAAGGGTGGCATTCCATTCACATGTGTGTAACATCAGCTAAGACAATCAATCGATGGCTGAAATTTCCATTTAAAAGTCATGTACAACTAAGCATATATGAATATCTTATTTTTCTATAAAAATATTTGTCTCGATACATATTAATTGTCTGAGGTCTTTCCCAATGAGAATAAAAGATCCAGCTGGCAAGAACTCTGTCTTGTTTATTGCTGTATCTTAAACACTTGACCTGGTTTTAATTAATATTTTTAATAATCAAATATTTATAAGAATATTTGACTAGGCATTCATAAAGCAACAGGTACAATACTTACCTTTAAACACTTTCAGTTCTTGACTGAAGGGAAAGTAGGTGTCATTTATTACCTACCTATAATTTGTTAATTCCTCTCCAATTACATATTTTTCAATGAATTCTCACAACCATGGGGTGGAATGTAGTCTTTTTTACACCATATTGTTACAAAAATAGAAATGGAAGCTTAGGGAGATTAAATAACTTTTCCAAGGACACAGAACTAGGAAGTGGTAGGGCTGAGGTTTGAATCATCTTCTGACTCCAAATTCCATACTTATTTCCCTTTATCTCAATGCTTAACATGTGAAAAACAGGGCAAGAGAACACATTTACAAAACTGAAGGGGGCACAGCCATTCAATAGGAAGAAACAGTGATGATTATGACATGGCCATCAGCATGGAGAAGTGACATGTAAGTGTACAAGTGAGCTGAAAGGGAATAAAGTGACAAGAAAAGAAAAGGCCCAGGGTCGACTCTCCAGCAGAAACCAGTGATGCATCCACCATGGCCACGCTGCTTGCTCACTGATGGCAGGGCTACTCAATTGGGTACATCTGTGGCACAAACATCTCCGTTTGCTTTGACTCATTTGGTGGCCTATTTAAGACCCCCAAATTCCTGCTTTTTGGTCAACACTAACCCAGAATTCCATCATTTCCACATGTTTTTTGGACCATACCAGATTTCTTCCTCTCCATCCTTATCCTCCCCAGTGTTTTCTGTTTTCCCTGACACACATTCCCTCCCAGTCTCTTCCAGAAGTGTTTTCAATGCTAACTACATTCCCAATTTGCACTTAGGCTTGAAACCTATACCAGGGTAGGTGCCCAGAGTTTTTGAATCACAGTCTGGGGATATCCACGAGCAGCGTGGACATCCCTAGTGGGTTTCTGAGATGTATTGTAACTTCATCTATGCTTTTTCCACTGGCTAACGTTGTCCTGGAATCTTGCAGCTCCTTCTATCCTCCTAAACAGACCAGGTTGGGAGTGCTTGGGAGGGCACAAGTCCTCAAATAATAAAACCTACCATTTATTGTTTACACAATAGGTATTGCACTAGCTGACCACTTTACCTGGATTATTTCATTTGACCTTCACACAACTCTAGAGGTAGATATTGGTCTCCCTATTTTTTAGTTGAGAGAGATGTGGCTTTACAGCAGTTAAGTATATTGGTCCAGGTATTGAAAGCGGTATGTGACAAAACTGGGATTTGAACTAGGTATTCTGACCCCAGAGCTGGTGATCCTAACTACAGTGTTACCCTGCAGAGCTCGGGTGAGGCTGGGGCCATCTTTGGGAACTGGTGTAGTAAAGTGAGAGTTATCAAAGGACACAGAACTGTTTGTGGAAGGCATCTGCATAATTAGGCAATTGGGATAATGTTTGAGATACTGAAGGCAGTGGAGAGATGAATGTTCTATCTGTGGGAAGGAATGAAAATCAGGAATTTTTAAAAATGTTATCTTATACATATACAGCAATTTAGTGTATAAAGTACTTTCACAGTTTATTATCCTTCTCTCTCCAGTGCCTGCATTCTGTGCCAACAGCAGCCTCGATCACAGCTTCCTCACCACAGTTCAGTTTACAAAGTACTTTAATACATATTATCTCTCAGCTGTCCTGTTGAGGTAGGTAGAGGGGACACTGGAGGAATCTGGAGCTGTGGGCAGTCCAGCGACTTTGCCAAGCCCACACGGCTAGTCAGCAGCAGCTAGGGTTTCTGGTTCTCAGTCCAGCTTTCCCTCCTTAAACTGCTGTTTATCTAGGTTTCTAATTTGCCACTGTTTTAGTTTGCTAAACGCAGTGGGAGTAATATACCAGAAATGGGTTGGCTTTTATAATGGGAATTTATTAGGTTAAAAGCTTACAGTTCTGAGGCTGTAAAAATGTGTAAATCAAGGCATCATCATAGATGTTTTCTCACAGGTCAGCTGCTGGTGATCCTGGACTCCTTCTATGTGGCAAGGCACATGGAGGAATCGGCTTCTCTTCCAGGTCTTGTTGCTTTAGGTTCCGGCTGCTCTGTCTGTGGCTTTTTCTCTGTGTTCAGTCCTCTGTTTATAAAGGACTCTAGTCAGAGGACAGAGACCCACCCTGGGTCACACCTCACCAATATAATCCAATCAAAGGGTCCCACACACATAGGAATGGATTAGCCCCAAGAACATAATCTTTTCTGGAATCCACAAAAAGCTTCAAACTGTCACAGCCAATATTATAAATGATGCTGGGTTGATCATCCCTGTTTATGAATGTTTGTCCAAATTTCTCATTGTTTCCTTAAGGTAGATTCTGAAAAATGAAATGATTGAGTCCAAGGGTAGGAACTATTTTGAAGGTCTTGATACATAGTTCCAATACATTTTATAGAAAGACTTACACTGCCCCTCTCCCAACAGTGTTTATGAGGTGTCTGTTTATCGCACGCCCACCACATTGAATGCATACATACATACACAAGCAGATAGACAATATATACTTTCTCACTGATTTGATTGATGAAGATTATTGTTTTAATATCTATTTTATTGACTACAAGACTTTTATTGACTTGTAAGTTTTCATATTTTTATTAGTCATTAGTCTATCAATTGCCTCTTTGTGAACTTTGTCCCTTTTTCTATTGATATGTTAGATTTTCCTTATTAATTTCATAAGCCTTCCCTATAATAAAACAATCATCTTGTTATCATATTTGTTGGTAATATTTCCCTTGATTTCCCCCCTTATTTTGACTTATTTTTGATGTCTTCACCAATGAGACTGTGACAGTTCGAAGTTAGTTTATGAATCCCAAAAAGAGAAAGATTATGTTTTTGAACTAATCCATTTCTGTGTGTGTGTGACTCTTTTGAATGGACTAAATCAGGAGTGAGGCATGACTCAGGTTGAGTCTCCACCCTCTTCCTGGATCTGATATAAACAGAGACACACAGATAAAGGAAGCCACCATTTCTGATCCTGCCATGTGAGAGAGGACTCTGTCACCTACAGCTGCAGAAAGGGCCTCAGAACTGTAAGCTTTTACCCCAAATAAATTCCCATTATAAAAGCCAATGCATTTCTGGTACTTTGCATGGGTAGCCTTGTGGCAAACTAAAACAGAGACGTCTAGGACTGGTGTGAAACTCTCTCTGGTAGTTCTTCTAACCAAATTCTTCCTGTCATCCCCATGGGTGGGAAGCTGTTTAAGTCAGAAGCATGAGATAAAACCATTTAATAGTCTTATGTTAGCACATGGTGTGGTGGTAAGACAAACAGTGGGTAAGGGAAGTACAATATATGGAGCTCTACTGAGGTATGCAGGTGTGAGAAATGAATCATAAATTATGACTTGCCAGGCTTCAAACGTTACAACTGAGCATGGAATGAGTTACTGAAATAATAGGCAGCTCAAATAAGGAGTAAAGAGAAGAAACACAGGATGGTGCAAGAGAAGAGCAAGGCAGCAGCTTGAGAGGAGAAATCATCCCGCACTTACCTGTGTCTCCTTCTTGCTGACAACAGTGCCTAGCACCTATTAGCTGTCTGGTAAGGGCTGGTTGGAGGATGCCAGGCCCTCCTCTACTGGCTGCCACCCACTGGCTCTGCCACTTTAAACAAGTCAGTTGCCCTTGCTGGGCCTCATCATCATCTATAAAATGAGTATTTCACAGGATTGTGGCTAAGATCCAGTGAAATAATGCACATGAAAGCAACTTGTGAACTATAAAGCAAAAAGGAAATGTAAGCCATACATTTTAATGGTAGTTATTTAGCATCTTAAAGGAAAAAAAATTGGCACACTCTGGTTTTTTTTTCCACTTTTTTTCCCACCTATTATAAACATTTCAATGTCCTCAAAAGGCAGGAACTGTAGTCATTGAACTTGCTTTCTATGGTGGTTAGTGTAAGCTAAACAAAATGTTTTGATGAAGAGTTTGCAGGAACATTCTGCTATTCACACAGACCTCCTGTATAATACATTAAAGATAAGCATAAAACATTAATTAATGCCCTTTCCTTGTCTGTGTGTTGGGGTGTGGTGGTCACTAGGATGAGCTTCACAGAGACGTGTTGAGTCCTGACAAAGGGCAGGAATTGCCTGGTGTGCAAGTGGGGAGGACAGAGGTGACTCAGTCACGGAGCAGCACCTACAAAGGACTGCAGCCGTGAGCATGGCATGTGGCCTGGGTGGCTCTTCCAAGCTGGTGAGACGGGTGTTGGAAAAACAACTTGCCAAAAGTTCATATCCACCCAGAACAATCAAATTGAGCACCCTTAATATAAGCCCTTAAAAAGTGAAAGAGGTGCCCATAAGGGGTACAGAGAACAAAGAGTGAAGCTGCAAAAGTAGTACCACAACCCCATTTCTCTGTTTTCCTCTCCCTGGTCCCTCAGCAGAATGTTCTCCTGGTTCTCACCTCCATTTGGAAGTAATTTGGGTGTGTGTGGCCATTGGGCAGTTTGATGTAATTATGAATTCCAAAAATGTAATTGGATCATGGTTGTAAACTGATCTATTAATCTGGGCATGATTAAGTTATGATTAGGGCATTGACTGGGCCACATCAATAGGGCGTTGAGCCCCACCCCTTGGTGTGTGGGGAATCAAATATAAAAGGCATGGCAAGAACAGAGTTGAAGCAGTTTTTGAGAAGCAGTTTTGATGTTGGAAAGAAGGCCCCAGGAGGAGAAAAGCGAGCCGTTTGCCTGATCGTCTACAGCTGACCTTGTGGAGGAAACAGGAGCTAAGCCTGGAGAGAAATGCAGCCGCGGGAAGAGAGGAACCCAAGAAGCCTGAACCCTGGCAAATGTCGGCAGCTGTCCTGCTCCAACACGTGGCAATGGACTTTGGTGAGAGAAGAAACTTACACTTTCTGGCCTTGTAACTGTGGACTTCTACCCCAAATAAATACCCTTTGTAAAGACCAACCCATTTTTGGTATTTCACATTAGCACCCCTTTGGCTGACTAATACAGGGGGTACTGTCAATTGCCCTTACTGGGTTGTCCTTGATTGCTTTCTCACCAGGTAGCTGGTGCCAAGGCATCAGATGAGTAAGGAGAGGTATCTTGCAGGAGTGCCAAGGCCAGAGTTCAGACTACTCACAGTCTTCACCCCACCCCTCCACAAATCAGGCTGCTACTTCCCGAGTAGAAGCTGCTTTTTCATTTATTTACTTACTTCTACTGCCCATTGAGTGAAATGGTAAAGTGAGGACTTTGATTATTCTTGGTGTTCCCATCTCCTTAATTTACTAATGCTTAAAACTTCCTTCTGGCCAGGTATCACTGTCCACTACAAAGATATCTCTGATTAGCTATCTGTTCCAAACTGAATTTTATCTGAATTTAAACACATTCAGTATATTTCTTCTCCTTTCCCAAAACAAAATAATCATTGTAATGTTCCTTAGAAAATCCCTCTAACAGTAGTTGACAATTGTCCCCCTTTGTTTCTTATTTTTCAAGCAGATTGGTTTTGTCTGGAGGGTTGTGTGCAGAAGGAGTAATGGAAGATTAAGCTGGAGTTAAGAGTGGGATCCGGTTCTGAAGGACCTTGTGTGCATGCTGAGGAATTTGGCCCTTATGTCATAGGCCTTTGTCTTAGGTAGCCTGGGAGACTGTTTTACAAACAAACAAACAAACAAACAAAAAACCCACAACACAAGAACAAATAACAACACTGGTTCCTGATTTTACACATAAGGAAATTGAGGCAGAAGATTAAGAAATTTTCTGAAGCTACCACTGCCCTGAGGTGGCAGAGGCAGGATCCATCTGGCAGTTTTATTCCAGAGTCCATACTAAGAGCCTGTCTGCCACTCCTGCCCTTAGCACCTCTGACTGACAGGGAACCAGGAAGAAGGGGAGTGCGGCAAGAGCAGGAAGAGAGAGAAAACAAGTTTGCCATTAGCCATGTACATTATTAATTCACAAAGTCTTGAAAGGATTCCTTTCATGTGGCAAGTTAAAAAAAATCTAAATAAAAAGTATGGAAAACCCAGGGGTAAAGATGGGAAAGAAAAATATCAGGGTGGGTGTGCAGTCATCACACACATATACCAAAGTACCTGACACCTCCCCCCCCCCCAAAAAAGGTCCATCTCACAAGGTGTTATTACCAAAAGAATAAAAACAGGATAGTGAATCATTCAACTCCCCTATCATTAGGTTTAAGGAAAAAGTAAAGAGTAGAGAGAGAGGCAGCAGCAACTTTAGAGGCAGAATGTAAGGTACATTAGGGAAGCAGGAGCAGGAGAACAGTGAAATGAAGCAGAGAGGCCTCTGAGAAGCACTCAAAGCAGTTGCTCAGGTGCCCTGAGGAATCAGTTCACCTGCAGTTTGCCAAGTGCCTCTGTGGTAGGCAGAATGATGGCCACAAAACGTCCATCCTAATCACTGGAACCTATGAATATGTTCCCTTACATAGCAAAAGGGACTTTATAGATGAGATTAAGTTAATGACCTTGATGGGGAGATAATCTTGGACTAGGAAATCCAAGGGGGCCAAATATAATCAGAAGGGTTGGTGGGAGTGATACGACGTGAGAAAGACTGGACTGGTCGTAAATGGCTTTGAAGATGGAGGAAGAGGCCACAAGCCAAGGGATGTGGGCAGCTTTTAGAAGCTGGAAAAAGAAAAGGAAATGGATACTTCCCTACAGGCTCCAGAACGAATGCAGCCCTGCGGACTTATTTTAGACTCTTGATCTCCAGATATATAAAATAATAAATTTGTGTTATTTTAAGCCATCTATTTTGTGATCATTTGTTACAGGAGCAATAAGAATCTAATATAGGGAAGTGGATGTGGCTCAAGTGATTGGGCTCCTGTCTACCATATATGAGGTCCAGGGTTCAATTTCCGGGGCCTCCTGGTAAAAGGCAAGCTGGCCCGAGCAGGGTGCTGGCCCACGTGGAAAGCTGGCGCAGCAAGATGATGTAACAAAAAGAAACACAGAAGAGAGACAAGAGATGCAGCAGACCAGGATGCTGAGGTGGTGCAAGAGATTGAGAGCCTGTCTCCCACTCCGGAAGGTCCCAGGATCGTTTCCTGGTGCTATCTAAAGAGAAGAACACACAGAGAGCAGACAGCCAGTGAGTGCAAAACAGTGGGGGGCGGGGAGGGATAAATAAATAAATCTTTTAAAAAAATCTAATATAGCCGTAAAAAAATCTAATATAGCTTCCTACATGCTCAGTACTGTACTACACGCTGAGAGGGAGAGATGGGATATTCAAAATAAAGCAAACAGGGTAAGGGCTCTGGTCTTATGTATTTATAGAACCAAGTTTTCAGGGCCCCAGATGTGTCATCGTCCTCCAGGAATTTATGATCCAGGTGGTTGAGAGAGTTCATCAGTCATTCCTAGCTCTCCCTCTTCTCAAGCTCCTTTCCCTCAGCTGATACTTGCAGGAAAAATTATTTTAGATTTACCAAGTCATAAAATAGGGAGGAATAATTCAGGTACCTGCATGGCAATGTATAAGACAAATAGATATTAATTTTTAAAAAATTGGTTACTTATTAAACTCATAAATAAGACAGCATATGCTCTCTCCTCCGCCTCATTTGGTATGGCCACTTGTGCACAGAGAACTCGGCAGGCTGCTGGGTAGTTTGTCAAGGATTGAAATGAAGGTGTCTTCAGCAAGGCCATTTTAAGACTTTTATAGGCCCCTCCACATATCACATCAAACAGTAAAAGGTTCCCACATTAAATGTAATTTTTATTATAAAATATTTGAAAAGGTTTAAAATTTTTGTTTTAAAATTATTTACAATAAATATATAATTTGTTATGATTACTCAGCAATAATCCTGCTAACTTGGGAATTCTAATGAAGTAAACAAATTAAATCTACTGATAGTTTGCAAATGTATTGGAATATTTATGAATACTAAATCTAACAATTAATAAAATTGGCATAATATTAAATTTTGTAGACATTTCTTGATTTCAACTTGGTAGTTTTCTTATTTGGAGTAAAAGTGTTATTTCAGCTCTCAAATATTTTCATAGGCCTAGGCACTGTGCTCCTAGTGCTTGATGGATAAAATGATCCTTATATCAAAAGGACACCTAGAACTGACTGAGCTCAACTAGACAAATGCCTCTTTTATAATGTGCACACACCAAGAGGGAAGGTTACTATGGAAACCACGATGTAAAAATTCTAGCTCTGAATTATTACTAATTCAATCAGCTTGCACATGCATCTCTCTTTTTGGTGATATGATTATAATTTTCATTAATGGGAGGCAGTTAGTGCAAGGATTAAGAGAATGGAGAATGAAACCAGGCTGCCTGGGCTCAAATCCTGGCTTTACCACTTACAATTGTGTGACTTTGGCTAAGTCATTTATGCTCTCTATGCCTCAGATTCCTCATTTATAAAATGCAGATAATACTAGCAACTACCTCAGAGGATTATGAAGATTGGGTTACCATTTTACAAAGCACTTACAAAAGAGACTGACACATAGAAAGTTTTATATATGTGTTTTCTAAAAATTTTTTAAAAATATTTATTCAGAATTTAGTGTAAAACTGTATTGTCCTCATTATGAAGATGAAGACTAGGACATGATCCCTGTCCTGCAGGCACTAAAATTCTCGTGAGGGATAAATGCTGGAGGTATGAACAAAGAAAAATGAAAACTTAGGAGAGAATGGTTAATTCTAATAATGAAACTTGTTTTACCCAATTATAGTTACAATTGATTAAAATCATTAAAGTATCTCCAAATATTGAAAAATAAAATTAATCAAAACATTTTAATTAAAATTTTAACATATTAAGTGTCTATTTTCTTTGCTGTGATTGTTTTGTAAAAAAGAAAATAAGAGAGAAGGAAAGAAATATCGAGTGCCTACTCTGTGCCAACTGAGGTTTGTATTGACAAATAAAATCTAGGAGGCCCAACATGGAAGTGCCCAGGCTAAGTCCCACCTCAGCAAAACCATAAATCTAAGCTAGTTTCTAATGCCTATAAATGCCCAGCTTGCCCTGAAAATCACATTTAAATAGAGCTGATAAGTTTTGGCTCTTTATTTCCTCATTCCTAAGCAACCACCTGCTCTCCATTTTTAAGACCTCCCTATGTAAACTGGAAAGGATGTCAGCCAATCAGAACATTTTCCCAGTTGCTTTTGCCCTATATGAGCTTTCCTTTTTCACCCCCTGGCAGAACTCTACTTTTTGAATGGGATGCCGTGCAATTCATAGATTGCTCAATAAAGCAGTGAGATACTAAATTGAAGAAAAGTTTTTCTTTTATCAGTATAGTCATTCCCATTTTACAAAACAGTTATCTGTCTCTCAAATACATTAAAGCAGAGAGGAATTTGAATACAGATAAAATACTTGGATTTAAAGCCAACTTTACTTCTGCTGAACCAGTGGTTTCCAAACTTCATCAGCAGAAACCTTTAGAATAAAATCTTACATTGTTAAATGCATTGTTTTATTAGCATAAATATAATTTATGTTTATTACTTTTTTAACAGTTAATGTTATAACAGTAAGCATTTACATACCAAAAAGTTAATCAATGAGAGTAATGTGGCTGTGGTGATGAATATAAAATTTTGAAATCAGAGTCACAGTCATACTGGCCTCAGAGCCTGATTCATTTCTATTTTGTTTTTGTTGCATAGTATTTAGAAAACCCTGCATCACATAATTTTAAATTGTAACAGATTTTTAACGGGTCACCTTGTAAATGCAAGCTATTCTTCAACTAAGCTGACATAGAAGCTTAAAAGACATGAGTAGGAAGTGAATTCTGTTAGATTCTATTTTATTATGACAATTATCTATCAGTCCTCTTCTGTATGTTAAGCATGGTGTTGGCAGCCAGGGATTCCATGTTAAATATGACAGGCAGGCCTCAAGATAAGTGCTTTGAAAGGGGAAGTCCTGGGCCAAGAACATTTACTGGAGTGGAACATTTATGCAGATGGATTTTTCCATAGATATAAATGTATAGGGTCAAATGAACCTCCTATGGAGAGATTTTTCTCAGTTCAATTCATACTCACAGAGCCTAGATTCTGAGCATCTGGCATAGACTCGCTGGTATTCTTAGAAGACTAAAACGAGTATTTTCTCCATCTAGCCTCACTCACTTATCACTGAATCCCTGTTATGATTTTGGAAACCCTGAGTACTGTGACAATTGCTTTGGGGACTGGGGACTAGCCAATTTTCTAATTTGGGTGTGTGTGAGGCCAGGGTTATAATACCTTGAGATGCCTACAAACTATTTGGACTCTTCCAAAATTAGGCTATACTTTATGAAGCACTAAAGGAACTACATCCATGCTCGTGATGGACAGCCAAGGCCAAAGCTGCTGAAGAAACTCCATCTGTCCTTAGGCATCAAGAACTCCACTAGCAGGCACTGAGCAATATAGGAAATTGGAGAGGATGAACTTTGGATTTTAAGTTTTAAAAAAAATTAACTCACTAGGGCGAAGAATCTGATTTCAGGCTTTATTTCCTTTAGACTTTAATTTGCAAAGTGATTAAATGTTTGGACTTAAATTTCTCCCCAGAAAATTTTAAATGTTAGGGTTTATATTCAATCTTAGGGCATTTTTGAGTTGGCAGTCTATTATTAAAATATCTAAACGCTATTGTTTGATCTCTACAACCTGTTATGTGCTCTACTGAGCAATGTGGCTATGCATAATTTGGAATGGGGAAAAGGGAATGGATTTTCAACTTAACTACATTAGGCCTTGGAATTAATTTAATTGCTGTATGGTTCTCACCAATTTCAGAGATTTTTTTTGGGGGGTGAGTCATGGAGGAGGCAGGATTTACATGGCCTATTAGTAATCTCAGGATGATTCCCAAAGAGCAGTAGTCGGCATTGGGAAAATGGCCAGTGGGAACACGTAGTAGATTGCTGTTTTCTTTCCCTGAGGGCAGTAGCCACATTGCAGGTGGGAAAGCAAATAGCTGGTTGTGGTGGCCTTTCTAAAAAGGTGCCATTCAGATCTGTTATGGGAAACAGAGTTGATTGACATCCCCAACTGCCACCCCTCTGGATCCAGGCGCATATTCACTGACACCACATTTCCCCTGCCTGGTGAGCATGGTGAAAGAGGCCAATTCCTGCCTGACCTGGGACTTCTCTAGCAGGTGACTGGCTTGAGGATTTCTCATGGGCCTGTCCAAAAATTTCTCAGAACTGCACCATGCCTACGCCAGCGTGCTTCTTTCCTCCTTTCCTTTCACAGGTGTCAGACCTGCACCCTGGCCTGAGTTTCTCATACTTACTAATGCTTCTTCCCTTTACCCTGCACAGGCATTTCCTCCAATAAATCTCTCGCACATCTAAACCCATCTTGCTTCTCAGAGGATCTGAACTAACACACTGAGGAACATTAGGAGTGATAAAAGTATTTTAAAAGAGTAAAGTTAAAATGAAATGCTTATGGGAACTACCTCTTGCCATCCTCACCTCCCACACCCCAGGATCCACTGGGCACATTTTGCAAACCACTTCACAATACCAAGTATGAAACAAATGTGGTTTTGCTGTGAGAGGAAAAATAAAAATGGTATTTTAGGGAATTCTGACAAGAACAGATTAAGGTTGAATTGGATCTCAAGACAAAAGGGAGAATATTAAAGATGATAGATAGAGGACAAGGATTTAGTCAATTTTAAGCTAAAAAAGGGATCTCAGCCTAAAATATTTAAATCCTTTTTTGCTCCAAAGAAAGTTGCAAGTAATATTCTGAAGCAGAGAATTTGTCATACTTATAAAAGGAAGCAATTAAGGTAGGAAAAACTCCTAGAAGCATTTTTCCAGGAGTATGGATAGTAACAGCATTCCAGAGATAGTGCTAACTAGTCATGGGAAGGGAGAGACTGGAGATAGAAACTGATGCTACCTGGCTTCTGTAGGAAATGAAAGCCCAAGCTAAGGAATGGAGGCCAGAGTGAAAGATACCAAGGAGAGGGCTGTCACTCAGAAGACTGCTTATATCTTTGAAGTACATTTTGAAAGTTTAAAAAGCAATTTGAACTCAACATCCACAAGATGCAAAATGAATGTGTCAATATATATTTTTTAAAGATTATGATAGCCTGGGGAGCTAGTCACAATTTAAATAATTTAATTCCCAAGCAATTAACCAAAGAACCACATGATAAAAAGAGAAACTTCCCTCATTTATGTCAGGTTATGTTAGTTATAATTTAAAACTTTCATAAGGTACACAAGAGAAGCTTGGACCAAGATGATCAGAGATTCAGAGGCTACAATGAGTCAGAAGCAGTTTCTATATTTTGATAGATTTCAGGCAAGATGTGTCAAAAGATAAGCTTGACACTGACAGCTGGTCTCCCTTGAAAATTAAGCTTCTGTGTACAAAGTTCTTCAGGTAACCAATTTCTACTTTCACCTCTGCCTCCAAAAGCAGGTCTCACAAGACTCGACTTCAGCAAAGACCTGTCAAATCCCCCGATTTCTTTTCATTACTAAATTCCTTCTGTAAATTCTGTCATTTGTGTTAAAATAACAAATTCACATCTGATTGATTTTTGAAGGAACTGCGTCAGAATTATTCACCAGCTTTCTTTAATACACAAACAAGCAGAAAACTTAGGGGGAAAACACATTTGTGAATTGAGTTATTTGTCTTTTGTGTAGCGTCTCTTGTAAAAAACATGGAAACATTCATTACAGATTCTGCTTTTTTCACTTTTTAATATGATATGTCTACTCTTCTCCATGCAAGTGTTTCCCTTCCATTAATGTTAATGGAAGTCACTCTTGTGTATCAAGAGGAGAATAGATCCCTTTGTCTTTTTAATTGGCCCTATAAAGCAATAAATGAATGCAGTATGTGAGTTTTGTCTAGAACTAAATCCTGGCCAGATATACTATGCTGCCTTTAAAAAAAACAATGTTTTAAAGAAGATAATATGTAGCTTCTGGTTGGACACTAGCTACAAACCTAATACATTAAAAAGTACAGCAAGATTAAAGGAAAAATAGGTAATTTTGTTCTTTAGGGAGATGATGTTACTAAGTGTGTCTGCAAAACATGGGGCAGAATACAAAGCAACGCGCCTGTTAAGATGAAGCAATTGCAACCACAATTTAATGGAGGACAAGAAAGCAATTAACAGTGTAAAGTCATTGATGCAAAGGATAGACCTCGAGATTAGAATCTTATTAAAACAAAGGCTGGTACAACTTGATTATAATGAGTTAAGTTGAACTATCTCCAAAACAATTTCAGCGTGCAGACGTGGAAAAGAAAACATAAATTTACCCTATTATTACACTTTGGGCCCCATAAGCTGCTAGTAGCAGTGGGATCTTTCACAGATCAGTATCTCAAACAACTGGACAGGAGAGGCATTCAGGACTTAATTCTGCAGGACTCGACTAAGGGGATTGAGGGGTGGTCTCTCCATCATGACCACCTACTCCAAAATGATAGTTCAAAGCATGATGATTTTGAGCACTTATGTTAGGAACCTTTCCTAAAAAGAACAGCAAGGCCTTTTTATTTGTTTGTTTGTTTTATTCTTTTCTTTCTGGCCTTTTTATAATAACATCACTAAGACTGTTTTGGAGGTCAGTGTAAGATAAGCAGTGATATGAGAATGAACTGACCTGTCATTTTTTGAGCTTTTCTTTCTGATTCAATATTTTAAGATAAATATCATATAAGGAACAGTGAGAAATGAGGCAAAAGGGCACCAGATTAAAAGATGAAAAAAACAACAACACAAAACACAGCCTAAAATCCTGCAATCAATTAAAAGTTACCATTTTGATTTGTCAAACTCCCTACCCCCAAATGGTATAAAAGTCCATCTTAATAGGCTCTTTAAGGAAAGTTAATCTTTTCACTTAAATATGCACCATCTTTTACATCAAAATAGATTTAAATGAGACTCACTTTTCCTTTGATTTTATAACCATTTAATAAATTCCATATGCATAGTTTATAAATTGAGATTTGCTTCTATTTTTAATGGAACTATTTCATGCATCCACATTAAATAAAATGTTGTGTTCAATAAAGAAAAATGTGAGATGAGACAGTGAGTCAAAATTCATATTTTTTCACAGAAATTTTAGATAATAGGATCAAAATATCAATTAACTAACTCTTATGAGGATTATGACTTTAATATATTTATCAATTTACATTCCCTCCAGCAGTGTAGAGGAGCCTATATCATTGTCATTATTTTATACTGGCAAACTTTCTAATTGTTGCCAGTCAGGTGGGTATACAATGGTAGCTCTTTGGAGCTCTGATTTGCATTTCATGGGTTACTAGTGAAACTGAACATTTTTCATATTTATTGACCATTCATCTTTCCTCTTCTGTGAAGTGACTATTAAAGATTTTTGCTTTTTTTCCCCCAATGCATTGTTGGTCTTTTTTATTGATTTGTATTTTTGGATTATAATTCTGTTTAATATAATTGTGGCAGTAGAGTGTAGATTGAAGTGGTTAAAAGAACAGACTCTGGAACCAGTGTGCCTGGGTTCAGGCTTGAGCATGTTTCGTAAGTTCTCTGGACCTCAGTTTGCTATCTAAAATATGGGGATGACAATACTGTTATCTCACAGTATTGTTATGAAACTTAAATGCATTAATATATGGAAAGGGTTTAGTACATATCTGGTACATAGTAAGCACTCTAAAAATTAATAAATAATATTATTTGACAGCAATGGGTATTTGAAATATTATCTCCTGGTTTATCTTTTTTTTTGGGGGGGGAGGGGAGTGCTGAAGTCTTTTTTTGAACATAAATTCTCAATTTTAATAAAGTTCAATTAATCTTTTTCTTTTCATGGTTTTAGCTTTATATCAAAGACAGTGTGGTAGATTGAATTATGAACCCCAATTCAGATACATTCTTAATTTTAATTCGTGTTCCTGTGAATAGAAACCCATTGTAAATAGGGCCTCTTGAGGATGTTATTTTCAGTTAAGGTGTGGCCAGCTGAAGCAGGTGGGCCTTCACCTGGATTCCTGGAGGCTTTAAAGAGTGAAGAAACCAGAAGCTGGGGGCAGAGAAGTCCATAGGGAAAAAAGAAGTCAGTGGGACCCCAGAAGAGAAGTGAGAGGACGTTGGCATGTGACAGGAAAACCAAACAATCCAGGGATTTCTGGCAAGCCAGCACCAGAACAGAGGAGCAGTGTGAGCGAGAGCAGCAAGACCTGGAGTTCGCCAAGGAGACGGCGGATGATGAGGAAGCTCCCCTTGAGCAGGGGCCTGGGGAGGGGCAGGGCGATTGGAGGTGGCTCTTTATCTTTCCCCCGTGGGGGTCCATTGCCCAGGAGTCCGCCTCTCTTCCCACACTTGGCTCACAGACTTCAGATGTGCAGCGGGTGAGGGGTGCAGGGAGTCAGCCACCCCACCTCCCCCCGGGCCCCTCCCCAGCTGGCAATTTAGCACATGTCCCGTGGGCAGGCCAGCTTCCCAGGGCAGGGTCCTGGCTAGTGGTGTGGGCAGCAGGATAGGACAGAACAGACCTGTGCTCTCCTATGCTAGGGAGGTGGGGCTGGAATTCCGACATGTGTTGGGGGTGTATGTTTCTCTGAAACTTCAATTATGATTTTTAAACAATAAAAAGTTCTCCAAAGCTCAGAGTCTTTGGGAAGAAAGCAAAATCTTTGCAGACGCCATGATTTTGGACTTCTAGCTTCTGATCTGATGAGCCAATGAATTTCTATTGTTTAAGGCAACCTATTGTGTGGTATTTGTCATAGCAGCCTGGCAAACAAAGACATATTTCTCTTCCTCCAAAGTCATTAAGACCTTTTTGATCAGTACCTCCTAAATATAATACCACCTTTCATATTTAAAATTTTAAGCCAGATAGAATTAATTTTGAGTTCTGATGTGAGGTAGGGGCCCCATTTCTTTTCATTTTTTAAAATATGGATAACCAATTTTCCAGCACTATTTATTGGTAGTCTGTCTTGTCTACAATGCCAACTCTGTCATGAGTCAAGTTTCTGGATATGTGTATTTTCTCAGTGTTTTCCTATATTGTTCATTTGTCTGTTCCTGTGCCAATACCACATTGTCTTCATCACTATAGCTTTATAGTTCTTGAAATCCTGAGTTGCAAACCTCCTAACATTGATCTTCTTTGGTACTACCCTTGCTAGTCTTGGTCCTACAATCAAGTTTTTATGGAAAGTTTGATACTTTATTTTTTTTTAACAAATCAATTTTACTGATACATATTAATAAAGCATAAATCCATCCAAAGTGTACAATCAATGGTATTTGGCGTAATCACATATTTGTGCATTCATCACTTCAGTCATTCTTAAAGCACTTTCATTATTCCAATAATAATAATAAACAAAAAACAAAAAAAATCTCATCATCTGTCAATCTCTCTATGCTTCCCCTGCTGTACATAGCTGCTATTCTTTTTCCCTTCTCTCTATATTTGTATTTATATTTTGTAAAAAGAGCCTTATATAAGCAATATCACCCATATTTGTGTTTTGCATGAGGTTTTACTATCATATACAACACCATGTTACAGTTGTTAGCTTTCCTTCTAGTAATATACATGACCTTAGACTTTCTCTTTCAAACACTGTCATATCCATGCAATAGTACTGCTAGTTAACAAACACTATGATATGCTTTAACCATTTCTAATCATTTCCAAAGATTTACAAACAACCTTTATACCAATTCTGCACAGATTAAACCTCAGCTTTCCATTTTCTATCCTCCTTTTCTTTTTCTGGTTACCTATATTCTAATTATTAACTCCATGAGTATACACAATATATTTAGCTCATAATAGCACAATCATACAGTATTGGTCCTTTTGTGTCTGGCTTGCTTCACTCTACATAATGTCCTTCAGGTTCGTCCATGTTGTCATATGCTTCATGACTTCATTTCTTCTTACCATTGAATAATATTCCATTGTGTGTATAAACCACAATTTGTTTATCCATTCATCAGTTGATGGACACCTGGGTAGTTTCCAACTTACGGCAATTGTGAATAATGCCGCTATGAACATTGGTGTGCAGGTGTCAGTTCGTGTCACTGCTCTCAGTTCTTCTGGATATATACCTAGTAATGGTATTGCTGGATCACATGGCAAGTCTATATTCAGCTTCCTTAGGAACTGCCAAACAGTCCTCCACAGTGGCTGTACCATTCTACATTCCCACCAACAGTGAATAAGCATACCTATCTTTCCATATCCTCCCCAACATTTACAGTTTCCCGACTTTTTACTAGCAGCCATTTCACACTAGGTGTGAAATGATATCTCACTGTAGTTTGTTTTGCATTTGTCTAATTGTTACTGATGTTGAACATTTTTTCACATTCTTTGCCATTTATATTTCTTCTTTGGACAGCTGTCTTTTCAAGTCTTTTGCCCATTTTTAAATTGGGTAGTTTTTATTGTTGAGTTGTATGATCTCTTTGTAAATCATGGGTATTAAACCCTTGTCAGATATGTGATTGCCAAATATTTTCTCCCATTGAGTCGGCTGTCTTTTCACCTTTTTGACAAAGTCCTTTGAGGTACAAAAGTGTTTAATTTTGAAGATGTCCCATTTATCTTTTTTTGTTGTTGTTTATGCTTTGGGTGTAAGGTTTAAGAAACTACCGCCTGCCACAAGATCTTGAAGATGTTTCCTACATTTTCTTCTAGGAGTTTTAGGTTGTCACTTTCATATTTAGGTCCTTGATCCATTTTGAGTTAATTTTTGTATAAGGTGTAAGATAGGGGTCTTCTTTTTTTCTTTTGGATATGGATATCCAGTTCTCCCAGCACCACTTGTTGAATAGACTGTTCTGGCACATATGTGAGGGCTTGAGTGCCTTGTCCAAAAATCACTTGACTGTAGATATCACATGATCCTCTCAACTGATGCAGAGAAGGCATTTGACAAAATACAGCACCCTTTCTTGATAAAAGCACTCCAAAAGATAGGAATAGAAGAAAGCTTTCTCAATATGGTAAAGTGCATAAATGAAAAACCTACAGCTAGCATTTATACTCAATGGTGAAAGACTGAAAGCTTTCCTGCTGAGATCAGGAACAAGACAAGGATGCCCACTGTCACCATTGTTATTCAATATTGTGCTAGAGGTTCTAGCTAGAACAATTAGGCTAGATAAAGAAATAAAAGGCACCCAAATAGGAAAGGAAGAAGTAAAACTTTCACTATTCACTGTGATATGATCTTATATCTAGAATCTCCTGAAAAATTCACAAGAAAGCTACTTGTTAAATCGACGAGTTCAGCAAAGTGGTGGGATACAAGATTAACATGCAAAAATCAACAGCATTTCTATACACCACTGATGTGCAATCTGAAGAGTAAATCAGAAAAAAAATCCATTTAAAATAGCAGCAAAAACAATCAAAATTTAGGAATAAACTTAACCAAGGACGTAAAGGACCTATATCCAAAAAACTGCAAAATATTGCTAAAAGAAATTGAAGAAGAGAAATAAATGGAAGGACATTCTGTGTTCATGGATTAGAAGACTAAATATCATTAAGATGTCAATTCTATCCAAAATGACTTACAGATTCAATGCAATCCCAATAAAAATCTCAATAGCCTTTTTTGCATAATTGGAAAACCAATTATCAAATTTATTTGGAAGGGTAAGGGGCCCCGGCGAATAGCCAAAAAGATCTTAAAAAAGAAGGAAGTTGGAGGACTCTCACTTCCGAACTTTAAAGCATATTACCTAGCTACAGTGGTAAAAACAGCGTGGTACTGGCATAAAGACAGACACATTGACCAATGGAACCGAATTGAGAACTCAGAAATAGACCCTCACATCTACAGTCAAATGATATTTACTTTTTTGAGGGGGAATATTCTTCTCAAGGGATTATGCTGTAATATCTTATGTGGCTTTTTAGCTTCTTTCAACTGTCAGCCATGTAAAAAAAATTAGTTTTTTTTTCTTTTTACAAAGGTGATTTGTTATAGGAAATCAATAATTCAGGAAAATCCAAAAACAAAAGTAAAAATCATGCTAAATTCCATATCTCAAGGCAAACACTGTCAACAATTTTTGTATATCTTCCAGACTTTTTTCTAATACATGTACCTATATGGAGATATATTAATATTAAAGTTTTACATAGTATTTTATATAATGCATTGTCATGCCAATTGTTGTTTTTTTTTAAACTTTGCAACACATTGTAGAGATCTTTCCATGTCAATGAATAGTGCCATAGTTTATTCAGTTTTATTAGTCAGCTTTGCAGCAGTAACAGTCCCCAAAGTTCAGTGACTTGTAACCACAAATATTTATTCTCTGTTTACATTACATGTCAGGGCCAGAGAATCATCTTCTTTATTTCTGCCTTATCTGTCATCTCATTCTAGGATTTAGGCAGCCACTATTTAGGATAGAAGCAGAGGGAAAATGGCAAGAGAGGAGTAGAAATATGTAATGGCTCTTAAAGCTCCTTCTTCATATGGTACGTGTCATCACCACTCACATGTTTGGCCAAAGTGGGACACATGGCTGAGCTGACATTAATGCGGTAGGGAAGTGCCAAATTCCATGGAAGGCACTGCCAGGCACACAGCAGAGGATGAGATCTATAGTCCTCTTACAGGGAGGGGAAAGGAAATGTGGAGACAATATGATGATCTCCTACAATGGTTATTTAATATTTCACTGTATATATCAGAGGGTGCAAACTGGTGTTTTGTATGCCATGCAGTATTTTCTTTAATTAAATTAAAATGTAAAATCTGGAGATTTCATCCTCAAATTCCAATTTCCCAATTTTCTTTAAAAACTGAAAAATCTGTCAGCCTGGCTCTGTATTCCCTCATGGCAACAAATAGCTGGTGCTGAGAGTGGCTATCCCCTTACAAAGGTCCCTACTCTCCAGTTCTCCATAATCCCTACCACTCCCTATTGTCTCATCTCTGACCCGCTTCCCTCTCTGAACTGCTCTTCATGGTCCATCTAGGCATATCTGCACAGATAGACTATAATGTAACTTACCTTATTCTGGGTAAGATTTAGGATATATTAAGTTATTATATAAAATGCTGAAATGAACAGCCTTGAATCTACCCTTGAATACTTGTTCAAATAACTTCCATTGCTAGGAAGGAATACTACATAAATGTATATTCCAGATTTGGATAAATATTGCTAAACTGTCCCTCCATCAATACAATATAATATAACAATATAAAATTAATTTGTTTCTTCTTTGCTTAGCTAATAGGTCATAAATGATAATTCATTTTGATTATTAGCAAAGTTGAATATATTTTCATATGCTTATAGGCCATTCCTATTTCTTTCTTTGGTGTGTATGTATGAGAATTGCCTATTCATTTTCCTTTGTGGAGTTTTCTATTGGCATATTCATTTTAAATTAACTAGGATTCTTAATTTTAGTGATATTTACTCTGTCATAAATGTTATAAAGAGTTTGCCAGTTTGGTTTTAGTCTTTCACTGTGTTAAAGTGTTTTGGGTCATATAATGTATATGTCTATGCTACAGAATACAGTATTTTTCCTTTGTGGGTCTTTCCTATTGAAAGTTTGTAAAAGTATTTCCTTGTACTTTCATTTAATATATTTATGCATGTCTTTTTATGTTAAACTATTTGATCTATTTGGAACTTATTTTAATTTAAAGAGTGATTTTCAAAACCAGATCTTTTTTTTGAACAGTATCTAGACAACTCTCCAGACTATTAGTGAAAGGTCATCCTTCCTCCATTTATTAGACATTCTTTATTTATTATGGTACTAAATTACCATATATATATATATTTGTGCCTGTTTATATATTCTTTATTTTACCGAGTTGGAAACTTAGTCCAAGACCCACGTTGTTTTAAGTTCTATCGCTTTATGTTTCAATACCCGGAATAATTATTTTTTTTCCATCATTCTTTTCATTATTCTTTTTCCAAGCTTTTACTAGATAATTTTATACTTTTATTGTTAAAAATAAACTGTAGAACCATTTTGTTAAGTTATCCTCTTACTGTGCTATCTGTCAGATTTTGCATCATGATTATACTTGCTTCAGAAAAAAAATTGACTGCTTTCTCTATGCACTGGAACAGTTTAATTAGCATTGGCATTACTTATTTCTTGAAGGTCTGATATAATTTGCCAGCAAAACCATGTGAGCCTAGCACATTTTTAGGGGGTACCTTTAAAGTAGATTTCTAAAGTTGGTCAATTTAAGTTTTCCAACTTTTCGTTTATGAGTTAACCTTATAATTTAAAAGTACAGTACAGACAGAAACATAACCAAAGAGTATATATTATATACTAGGAAGACAGCACACTACTGGGCCCATAAAGAAGGGTCAATGTGGTTTTTTACTTAATTGGTGAATGTATTAGGGGTATTTTACAATATGGTTTCATGATGACAATGATGGCAACAATGGCAATAAAATAGAGAAAGCTAAAATCATATCCCAAACTGAGCTCATACATACATCCTCTTTTCTCATTTTATATTCCCTTTCTTGGATCATAGCATCTTCATTCACCCGTCGATCAAGCTAGGAAACAGGAAGTCATCCTTTCTGCCCTCACAATGCTCTGTCCTCTGTATAGTAAGAGCTCTGCTCCTCATTTGAACCACCTGGCAAACTCCTCGCTTCCTTCCAGACCCAGCTCAAGCATCACAATTGTGAAGGCCTCTGTGGTTCCTCTTCTGCACATCACCTTTGGACACAACTAGGTGTTCCATCTTCTTTGTGCCCTCTGCACTTGTAGGCATCTCAATTAGAGTTCTTACCATACTTTATTCTAATTACTTATCTAAATGTCTGTCTCCTCCACTGGCCGTGACTATCTTTGAGAGCAGGGTCTGGGTCTCATTCACCTCTCTCTCCTTGGTATTTAGCAGTGTCTGGTATTCAGTAGATGTTCAATCTACTCAGTGTTTGTTGAGTGACCAAAGCAGGGATGGGCTTTCCTGTGGGAGGAGGGGAAGGGCAGGGGTAGGCAAATGTTTCACTGGGGATTTCACAGGTGTAGGAGTCACAAGCAACAGAAAGGAGAAGTGGTCACGCACTCTTGCTGGAGCTTCCACGCAGCTAGAAACGATGCCTTCATGCTAGAATAGCTCAAATGCACAGAGTCCGTGTGCACCATGCTTCTGGGTGAGTAACCTTTTGGCGGCTGGGAACGTATTGCTCTAGAGGATTCTCAATTACAGCAAATACCTTTGGGTTACTGAGCTGGACCAGGGTAGCGTTGTTCCTTCAATACATACAAACACCTTGGATTTTGTACCTTGTATTTAATTTCAGATCATGCCCATCTCTGATCATTGTGCTAAAGTTAAAAAGGTAAAAATGCTCTTTTTATTTTGTTCTATTTTTTAGAAGTAGCCTTTGGAGGATTCAAGACTATAACAGCAATTTAAAATAAGAAGGATTTGATGAAATTGTTTTAATTACATAGCCCACTTCGGCATACTTCAGTTTTGATCATTACTCAGGATCTCATGCACACGGCAATTTAAATTTTACTTAAGAAAACAAGTAAACTAGAATTACCACACACAGCTTGTGAGTGAAACCACAGTTACAACTGAGTGATTAGGAGCCATCTAATTGACCTAGAGGTAGAGTAATTAACTACCGGGGGATAAACTAAAAGCTGATTTTGTAGACTCCAAGTGTTTCCACACAGGCCCCATGTGTTCTTTCAGCCAGCCAGAAGGAAAAGCATGTATGGTTGCTACTGTACAAACAGAAAGAGGTAGATATTTGTGGTGGATTCTAAAAGAACTAATATTGCCACTCTCACCGCCCAGGAGTGTTACGTGGTAGCATCGTAAAATACCACATGGTTTTGCTGCTAATTTAAGCAAGTTCTTTTTATAAGAAAATATTCTTGACCTTTATAACAAAGCAACAATGGTCACCATGTTGGTAGCTACTTCAAAAACTAATTTTCCTTGGGATTTTTTTGGAGATTGCCAGGACATCTATTTTGCAAGTCCAGTTCTTTGCAGAGGTCTGAAAAATGCCTTTGTGATTTTAGAGAAGGAATATAAATTCCCTTGAGTGCTACCTGCCTTACATACATTGCACCTGTCTGAGGCCATTTTCAAAGGTCTCAGAGTTCTGTGGTGGTGAGACTAAAAGTATTACTTACTGGATAAATAGTGACAAGGTCAGCAAGTTCCTGGAGGTCAATGTGATTTCCTAAAGTACAAGAGAATTAGGGAAAAGTAACATGATGACAAAGTTCTGTCCCAATCATTAATTACATGGCCTACAAAGCAAAATCTAACGATCATGTCAGTCCCATTACCCCCGGTATCCTTATAGATAGTGGACCCTCAATGATCCCCTCTGGTATATCTTCAATCAAAGATTGCACTATTTAGCATCATCAATTCAATATCAATTAGGTACAGGCATCAGGCTTCGTTTGTAGGGCAGGAATCAGCTCAGGGCTTGCTTGTTCCCTAAGGTCTTGTTGAAATTCCTTTCTCCTCCCTTGGCTTCTTTCCTCATCCTGTGGAAGACCAAAATCTTTCCAAGGATCTATGTTTATTCTTGTCAGGTTATAGCTGTTCCTTGATTTCTCTTGAATTCTGGCTTTCTTGAGAAACTTTCCTTTGCCACGTTGACCCTGGCATGAAACAAAGATCCTTATGTAGTTCACACCATTTGTGAGTTCAGTAGACATTACACAAATTATTTTTGGATGGGGATACTAGGGAAGGAGTCACATTTCATACAGTGCCAACTGTCTGTCCCATTTGTTGGCTCCACGGTCCCTACTGCTATCCCTGCTGTCTAGTTCCTGCCTTCTTGATTGCCTCTGGGAGCTGAGATCATTGTGCTTTAAGTGCAGGACAGTTTAGTTCTCCCAGGCCTGCTCCCAGTGTGCTTGTGCTGATCCATGAACTTGATGAGCAGAACACAGTCTTCTAGTTGGGCAGGACTCACCCTCCTTAGAAGAAAGGTAAAATATACAGAAGAAAAAAAAAAATCTCCTATATGATCTACGTTTACTTTTAGCCACACAACAATCTTTTGAGTTAGGTGCCAGTATTTCAGTTTTATAGAAGAAAGAACAGGCTCAGAGTTAAGTACATTGGTAAAAGTCACACAGTTTGCAAATCCAAAGCGTTGCTTTTTCCTCTGCACCATACTGTTTAATAAAGTACTTCTAAGCCTTAGATTATAATTTTCTCTCTAGCTTCTCCTTTATCTCTACTTCACCTGGCTGCTGAATGAGCCACACATAATCACGATCTCCATGCCCTATGCCCAATCTCCCCCAATCTTATGCTTAACATCCTGAAATCCAGCTTTTGTTCTCACCCATATAATGAAACTCCAATCTGTAAGGTCACCAGTTGTTCCTGAGTTGCCAAATCTGTGGTCTTTTCAAATTCTTTATCCCTTTTCTATTCCTGAAAGATTTGACACAACAAGAAGTACAGCCTCCTTGAAACCCTCACCTCACTAGGTTTCCAGGAAATGCATGCCCGCATATAAATCAACAGCAAATTTTTAAGCAACTTGCCTTAAGTGTTTCTAAAGCATTCAATAGACTTTTAATGGAAACAATTTTTTGAGCTAATGTTTTACCAGTCTATGGAATATTTAATTAGATTATGTAATTATAATACAAATATAATTAAGGTACAATCATAAGTACAGGGTCATTAATAGGTTTGAGAAATAACTCAATCCCTCTTTTCCTTGTTGTCTGAATTTTCTCTCTCTAAATACTCTCTGATCATGAAATATTTGATCAGAATTCAAACCTGTTGTGTAATATGCAGTTCTGCAACTTAGTCACAGGGGTGCTTGGGGGGCTTTTTGGTCTTCTTGTAATCTCCATCAGCCTCCTCCTCAAATACACAAACAGTACAGGTAAAATGATAGGCTTGCTGTTCCTGCCTTGAAAGAGTTCTTCATCCGAAAAGACATATTTTATCAGCGTGAAACACTGCTAGCCTAGAACCCACGTTTCCTATTATAAGGAAACAAGAAAGGCAGTATCACTTTGACAGTCACATAAAAGTTTTTAAGAAGGACTATATATGTGTGAGTGTGTGTGTGTGTGTGCGTAGAAACTACTGGTGGCTAAATAGGACAAAAAGTATACTATCAGATGTATAAATTACAAGGAGAAATTAAAGAATTTTTTACATGATAATTTCGGAAACTATAAATATTCCCTTTTGGATAGAGTCTTTTACACAAAAACGTATTATACTCCTTCAACAGGAAACAGTAACAACTGGATGTGTTTGTATTCTCTAGCCATCAAATTTTGCTTTAATGAAAACCACTTTGTACTGTCATGAAATTTCAAAAATATCTTTCTTAGAGGAAAAAACACATCATGTACTCTGATTCTAGAATAAACTGGGTAAATACAACAGAAAACAACAAAAACAATTTGATGGAGTTTTAGTAGACTGTTTCCTATTCACATTAATACGAATCTTGGTTCACAAATATCATGAAGTTGGTTTTGCTTTTCTTACCCTGTATATATCATTCCAAAAGTAAATGTTTGCACATCTGTACCACACATTTATAATGAAACAATGAGTTGATTTAATAGTATCCTATTTAAGAAATGTGGAATATTCAGAATATGCAAGATTATCTAATCCATGCAACAAAACAGTACCAGTCTTATTAAGGAAAAAAAACTTTTGCTAGCTTACCTGACCAAGTTAAGTGAACCTCAGCCAGATACTCTAATTGACAAAACAAAAGAAAATTAAAGCTACATTTTCTTGTGATATTTGAAAGTTACTATTAATTTTGAGGAGACTGGTTCGCTACAACAGGAACTAAGTAAGCGTATAGTATTTGGAGAAGATGTGTTTTGAAACAAAAGAAATTAAAAACTATGTATTTAATGAATGGATTCAAGGACAGAGGAATAACTGATAGGAGATCAATGATAATTCACCTTGAAACTCAGCCATCTGCTCCAAACATGGCATAATTCAATGAATGATTTAATTTGATATATTGGACACATGAAGTTTTTGCATGAAAATAATTAGGTATATCTTTGTTTATTTGTCAAAATCTTTATTTCAGAAGGGAAAGACAAAGTCAACAAGCCCTGTCCCAAGTCTGTTCTTGGATAAGTTCACAGGTTTATGCAGTTTAGAGCCAACAATTGGCCTTTCCACGTCCCCTGGACTTCCACAGCACTATTCCTTACTTTCTCTATTTCCTGAATGGATTTTCTCCTTCCATAAATGTTCCCACTGTCACCTTTCCTCCCTGGCTACCCAGGTTTTGAATATAAGGATGGATGCTATTTCACAGATTACAAGCTTTCACTTGCCGCTAGATGAATATGTTTAAAACAGGATGAATATATGATTTGTTTTTTATTTTGACCTGGGGAAGAAAGAACACATTTTACCAGAGAAAATGCCTGTTACTGCTGTGGGCAGGAGGTGCTCTCACACACCCACATACTTTGATATGTGCCTTTAAAGTCAAACAAGAGCTTCTCAGGCATCTCCTGAGTCCCCAGTCAGCGTCAGCAGTAAAAGCCACCACCTGAGACAGAACAGCCCACCCTCAGTGATCACAGTGCTAATACCCACACTCAGGGGTCTTCTTACCACAACCCTCCCTCAACACTGATTTGGCACAGAGGCAAAGAGGCCATTGAAAAAACCTTAAACCAAAGGTGCCAGACACTAAAAGTTACCATTAAGCTGAAAAAATATCCCTGCATTTGAGTAGACATCATTATGGAGCTATATTTCTTAGTACCTAAAGTTTATAGGCTCCTTCTCCAAACCTGACAGTGTCCTTCATGAACTATCAAACACATCATAACACAAGCCATTAAAGGGAATACAAAGTGTACATTTCTCTAAATAATCTTTTCCTGTAGCAGGTAGAACTTAGCTCACTTAGGAAACAAATAATGCAATATAATTATAAGCAGCAATTTTCAAAAGTTGATCTGAGGGAAAAAAATCTTATTTTATAGGTACTGTGAGTTACATAAAGACCCTTTATATGGCACCGTTACTGCAAATTTTAACAAAGATACAATGAAAACAGGTGATGAATGAGAGTGGTAGATAAAGCTTCATACTACCAAGTGCTCAATCAAATGTCTTTGTGTTTAATAAATAGCTTTAAATATTAACTGCATTAGAGCTGGTGAAAAATGGAATCCTTCAAAATCTCATTCTGTACTTAAGAGACGCCACATTTTTAGCACATACAAGCTGCCAGTCTTGCCAGGGTGCTTTGATGGCCCACCACCCAAGCGCTCTGGGTGCAAAGGCAATGGTAAAAGGGCCTATGAGGGTTTCCACAGCTTTCCCGTGACAAATACCTCATGATTTAATGTGTGACTGTACATAAAGCTAAGCATAAAGCCAAAGGCTAGTCTGATTTGCTCAAATAGGGATGAGTATATATATATCCAAAGGAATAAATGAAAAAGCATTTTGTGGCCATTGTCTCAGCTGGAACTCTACCCCCTAGATTCCCCCAGAAATACATTATCTAAAGCAATATCACCTTATATTTAGAATATGTAACTTAATTAAGTACAGATACTTACATTATTTGCAATTGGGCGACAATCTTGGAAAAGTTTTACAAGTATTCCCTCAGAATCCCTAAGACCTAAATTAGGAAAATAGATTCTGAGGGAAGTCCAGGAAACAGATGATGGCAGTTTAGACAAGGATGGTGACAGTGGGGAGGGAGATGGGGAGAAAGGGGGAATCAGAAATAGGGCACTTGATGTTACGTTAGATGTGAGGGACATAATAGAGGGTGGTTTTTGCTTGCATGACAGAGTGGCTGGCTATGTCATTCACTGAGATAAGGAATACTGGAAAAAGTACTACACTTGGTGGAAAAAAAAAAGTTCTATTTTGAACATGCTGAGTTTGAGGTGCCTTTGAGACAGCCAAGAGGGAATGTCAGGGAGACAGCTTCCCCTCTAGGTCTGGCTCTTTGAACAGTAGCACCTCAAAGTTGAATATGCACATGAATCACCCTGGGGGATTTTGTTAAAATGCAGATTCTGTTTCAATAAGGTGGGGTGGAGCCCATGGTTCCGCATTTTTAACGTATTTACCAGCAGGCCAATGCCACTGATCTATGACCACATTTTGAATAGCAAGGGTTTAGAAGACAGTTCTGCTTGGAGCTAAAATTATGAAAACTCTATAATTAAATACTTGAGTGGGGGCAGGAGGAGGGCTTAGGAGAGTATAGAGTGTTAAGAGATGAGAGCCTAGAGATGAGCCTTAAGTAATGCTAGCATTTAATGTCTAGATAGAGGCATATAAACCTGCAAAGAAGGTAGAAAAGGGACAGATAGAAAAAATAGGAGGGAAAATGGGAGAATATTATATGAGTGAAGTCAAGGCAGGAGAGTGTTTAATAAAGAGGGAACAAGGGCAGTTTTGGTGGTATAATGGATCCAGATAGAGAGGAGTGGATTGATAAGTAGGAGGTGAGGAGATGGGAGCAATGCTCAGAGAAAATTTCTCAGAGAAGCTTAAAGTGAAAAGGATAAGGGATAATGCAGTAGTGGGAGGGGAATGTGGGATTCCAGACTTTTTGTTGTTAATGGTATATCTTTAAGTAAACTCCTTTTCATTCTTTGATTTTCAGTTTCATCATTACTTCTCCATGAGTCTTCCCTGACTTTCCCATGCAGACTGAGGTGCTCCTTCTCTTGTGCCACCAGCACTTTGTACATCCATCCATCAACACCGTAATCATATCATTTAGCAGTGGTTCTCAAAGTGTGGTCTGCAGACCCCTAGGGTTCTTTGAAGCTCTTCCAGGGGTTTTGTGAGGTCAAAGCATTTTCATAATAATATTATGACATTACTTGCCTTTTCCACTGAGTTGACATTTGTACGGATGGTGCTAACACAATGGTAGGTAAAAACTGCTGGGGTCTAGCGTAAATCAAGGCAGTGGCACCAAACTTTAATAGCAATTACAGTGTTCTTCATCATTATACACTTGTGGTAAAAAAATAATACCAATTTCACTTAAATTATTAATTTTATTAAATCTTGACTGTGGGGTACACGTCTTTTAAATGTTCTATTAAATCTTGACTGAGGGGTACACATCTTCTTAATGTTCCGTGTGGTGATATGGGAAGTAAACATAAAACAAAGCTCTTCTGCTGCATACTGAAGTATGATGGTTGTCTCAAGGAAAGCATTTGTGGAATTGTTTGAATTGTTAACTGAACTAGCCACATCTTTCATGAGGCACCATTTTTTTTCTTAATTAATGACTGATGGAAAAATTATAGTTCTTCAGAATTGGGTGTATAGCAGACATTTTCTCAAAAAGGTACAAAGCAAGCCTTTCACTTCAAGGAAAACAATTGACAATATTTGTAGCCAGTGATAAAATCCAAGCCTTCAAGTGAAAATTAGAATTTTGGCAATAAAACATTTATCATTTTTTAATATGGTAAATAAAAATAGGTATACTCCATATAATTAAAAACTCTTTGAGGTCCTCAGTCATTTTTAGAAGTGTGAAAGGGTCCTGAAAACAAAGCCTTTTGGAAGCCCTGCCCTGTGTCCTTGTCTCCCTATTGGTGGGAGAGTCCGTCAGGGCAGAGCCTGGGTCCTTCCCTCACCGAAAGCCCAGGGGCTGGCAGGTGCCTGCACGTGGCAAGCACTCAGGGGGTTTTGGAAAACTAAAATGAATGGGCTATTGTGAAAAGTGTTAAAAATGAAGGAGAACCTAAAGGGAGAAGTAACTCGAAGAATCTATACTCAAACTTGACAGTAACATCAAAAAGCCTTAGAATGTTTATAACATTTGACAGTAATTTTATGTCTAAAAATCTTCCCAAAGGAAATAATTAGTTCTAAGGATATATGTAAAAATGTACTTATGAGAACAGTGTAACCCAAATTTTAAAAGCGCAGAGACTCACTTTAAAAGGAAAAGTTCTTACAAATCCCCAATGTTGACAAATTACTTTTACTGTAATGCTACCTAAATATATGAAAATATAAAATTACATATTAACTCCTTATAATTATGGTTCTTATACAACTATACAACCCAAACAGATTTAAAGCAAATCTACAAATTAAATACGATATCTACAAAACCAATAAAATTCAAATCAACAATATCAATTTAGGGTGACATGATGTTTTTGTTTGATGTGCCTCTGTTGCTGCTATGTAATGACTCAATCCTGCCACCACTTTACTCTATTTGAAATTGCATTTGTTCTGCACACCATGAGGTCTTTTGGTTTCATTTGGTAGAAATGATCATTTAATTATTAAGTCAACCATTGCCCTTTCTCCTTAGTCCACAGTTAACATGCCAGGTCTCCGGCACAGTGTGAATACAGACGCAAACTCAGGCACTGAAATTGTCATAGGGTAAAATGATTTAGAATGGACCATGCTGCATATGCTTACAAAAAAACACTTTAAAATTCTCTTAGAGAACCTTCACAGAGTAAATAGTAAAATAACGAATGGTGAAAAACTGCACATATCCTAATGGTCCACTAAAAAAGTGATGGGTTACTAATGTAAACTATGGACTTTAGTTAATAACAATGTATTAATGTTGGTTCATCAGTTGCAACAAATGTACCACATTAATTCAAGATATTAGTAACAGGGGAAACTGTGGGGAGGCAGTATTATGGGAATTCTTGTGTAATTTTCTGTGTAATTTTTATTTAAACCTAAACCTGCTCTAAAATATAAAGACTACTGATTTTAAGAAAGTACAAAAAAATGATAGGTTTATATAATTTAGGGACTTTCAACATTAGATAACATTATGGCATCATGGGAAATATGATGAAAAATAATGCCTCATTATGTTAATAATACTCTTCTTAAAAACCTTGTTGCTTTCTCCATATAGCATGCATCTATCTATCTGTCTATCTATCTATCTGTCTATCTATCTATCTATCATCTATGGTGAGTTCTTCTAGAAAAGAGAGACTGGAAGCATATGCAAAAAAAGTTAAGCACTTACTACATGGATTTATAAATTATTCTTATTTTCTTCTGTATGTTTTTTGATATTTTCAAAAATCTTCTAAAATGAATGTATATTAACATTATAACCAGATAAAATCATTATTTTTTTAAAAAAGAATTCTAACACAAATATAATAAATCTGACACAAGACTACTGGACTTAAGTAGGAGTAGCGACAGATCATATTTAGTAAGACAACTTCTAAGTCCTTGTTATTTGATGTACTCCCAGAAAAAACCCTGAGAATTTCTCAATGCAACTCATCACTAGTGTTGAGCTGAACCACAATGGACATCTTTCTGATAAAGGGGCAGTATTATCATCTTCCCACCTCCAAGGAGAGAACAGCATTAATTCTTGACATGCTATACAATCACCCTGACAATAATGGAATTTAAAATGAGGACTTCTTTGAATCTGTTTATTTTTTTTGGATAAGACACAAATTTTACATAAGTACTCTCTACTTATACAGTCACTGTTCATCATTTAATTATAGAGTTAATGCCACGGATTACAATAGCGAGTGCACAAAGATGTAATTATAGGATAAGTACCTGGTAATTTCTATTCTCTAAAGTGAAGACTGAATGTTAATTAGTTTTAAGCATATTACTGTAGGTGCAATTATCAGGTAATCTTTGGGAATGTGTACTTTTTGGATCAGCATTTATTAAGGAAATCCCATGTAGTTACTGAGGAATGTCATAAAAAGCAGCAGAACTTTGTGTGCTGATGAAAAGAAAGGATAATTAGAGAAGTCAATTCCACTGTCATCTTATTGGTATTACTATATTCCCATTGCTCCCTTGTAATTGTGTCCTTCTAAATGCTCAATTATTTGGTATTTTCAGCTACTTGGGAAATTTGGAAAATCTGTAGATGTGATGCATATCTAAGTACATAGTGCCTGAAGAAGCCAAGTCCATCAAATAGAACCTCTCTTCAGCAGTTTTTGCATTTAAATATGAAATCATAATGAAGTGTCCAGGTGGCAAAATTTTTTGCTCCAGCAGCTGTAGCACCGACTCAGGAATTCAAAAACAGAAGCCCAACAGATTAATGGTTCCCCATGTTATCTCTGTAACATACAATTTGTCCTCAATGATAATTAGATATTTAGAGAGAGACATAATTAGGAAGAAGCAGCTTAATGGTTTTTGTTGTTGTTGTTGTTTGCTGAGGATCTCCTGAGAGCCAGAGGATCCACTATAAGAGTAATGTGATTCTGATACTGGAATTTACAGTGGCTGGCTATGTTGAGATAGGGCTTAAGTATTCTGCATGGTGAAATAAAACCAACCTAAACGCAAACCTTTCAATAGTTAATTAGTGCGCCATATCTCCCATCCTTGAAATTAGGCCAGGATTCTGTTTTTAAGTCCTTTGTAAGTATGGATTACCCAAAGAAATATTGGGCCAGATGTAAAGAGAAATGAAGCAAAATACAATTTCAAATCCATTTTGGAATGATGATGGCTAGAACAGCCACGTAAAGGTAAGGCCCAGATGGAAATTGCTGTTTTCTTTTGCCTGTTTATGACAGCTGGTGCCCTTTTTCCTCGGGTCTAGTATTGTTGCCACTACAGCCCATTTGTAAATGCACACTGTTTGTCCCTGGAATTTTATTTACCAAATCAACCATCAGGTCCCTTCCGATGAGCAGAGGAGATGTTAAGCTACTGAAAATGTCATTTACCACATCCACCTCAAATGCCCCACCACAGGCTGAGTGTAACGAGTATAAAGAGACAAGTGGCTTTGATGGCTGCAGGTCATTTCTGAACAGGCCATAGATTCTCACTCAAGTGGAAGGCCTCAGCAAGTCAGTTCTTTCTACACTAAAACCTCCAAAGACCCCCTTTTGCTGTCTGCTCCACATGGCTAACTGCTAAACCAACTCCTATCACCATCAATTAGTTGTCCTTTTAAGAAACTTCATATAAATGGAATCCTACCATATGTACTCATTTGTGTCCGACTTCTTTGGCTCAACCTTAAGTATGTGAGATTTGTCTGCATTGTTGCATCTAGCTGTATTTTATTCCATTGCTGTACATTAGTCTTGTGTACGAATATACTACGCTTTATCGTGAGAGTTTTATCTTTCTAAAAGAGAAGAACGCTTTGTTGAGGAGTGGGTCTGAGTTGGAAAGTGAGAAACATGGTGGTGGAAAGACTTGGCGTCTATTCCACACTGTGACTTGCAAGCTGGTGGTGAGTCCCCTGTGAAGGAGGGGCAAAGAGGTGCTGGCAGGTTTGGATGGGTATAAAGAGAGGTGTAGGTATACAGGAGCCAAAGGGTGCACTCTCACCCTCCTGCACCAAGCCCGGCCCAGGTTTGGTGCCTTAGAGGACAGAAGTTCTGGGATTAACACAAGGCTGCAGACCTGGATAGCTACATGATGGTGGTGTAGAGGCATCTGTAAAGGTTGTCTGGCAGGGGACATGGAGATGGGACATCTGAAGCAAGAGAGTTGAACAGAGATGAAGTCATGCGGTAACTGCAGTTCATCTCTTTGGGAATCCCAGAAATACCTAAAGGCATTTTGGGATGCAGGAATGCTATGCCATTCCCCACCCTGCTTCTCACTCTTCAACTCAAACCCCTTCGTCTCTGAAGCCTTCTCTCTCCTATTCAGTTACAAGACCACAGAAGAGGCTTGCTACCTGGCAGGTGCTGAGGTGCCTATGGTCATCTGACTACTTATAAAACTAGCTGACTTTATGGATTAAATCAGGTCCCCCTCAAAGACATGTTCAAGCCCTATCCCTTAGTCCTGTGGGTGTGAATTCATTTGTAAATACAACCTTTGAAGATGTTAATAGTTAAGGTGAGGCAAAGCTGAATCAGGGTGGGTCTTAATCCATTGTGAATGGAGACCTTATAAGCAGAGGTAATTGGACACAAGAGTAGTAGGAGACAGAAGGACTGAAGCTTTCTCTCTCCTATTCAGCTACAAAACCCCACTAGAGTTTAACACTGCTGAAGAGGTGATAATGATGCATGGTCCTGGAAAGTGGTAGGATTTTCCAAGTGACAAAAAAGCCTCACAGGTTGAAGAGATAGCTTGGTAAAGAGTACTGTGTGACTAGAAAGTGGAACGTGGGTGTCAGAGCCTGAGGGTTACTTTTAAGGCCACTCATTCAGGCAGTTCAGCAAGAACCTCCCCAGCCGCAAGGAGAACCTGACAGCTGGTCTTTCTCCCCACACTCACCCCACATTCAGCTCTTGACACTCTACATGCATTACAATGTACAGACTTGTTGTCTCAGCTCTCAGGATTAATTCAAGGCCTTTTGAGGCTTAGCTTCCTCAGAGGCAATGCCTGCCTGTGAATGCTGAGCCTGCAACATCTTCCAGTTGTCATTTGTGCCCAGGACCTTGGTTGTACTGGCCTCACTCTCATGGTGTTGGAGATGGAGCCTGAGCTTAGAAAACAAGGCTGGGAAAATAAGTCAAGAAGGGCTGAGTATGCCGTGCTGACGGGTTCGACCTTTACCTTGCTGGAAATGGCTATCCCTCACAGACCTTTAAGAAATTGACAGGCTATAACTATTTGAGGAAGTTATCTCTAGCACCAATGTGGAAGATGAGCGGGTAGAGGGAAAGGATGAGTCAGTGAAGTCATTTAGAGGTCTTGGAGCAAGCTGACAAGCAGAGTACAATGCAAGAGGGTGGAATTTGGCATCAGACAGACCTGGGTATGTAGCACTTATTAGGTTTGGGGCATGATACTTAAACTCTCTGAGCCTCAGTTTCCACATTCATAAAATGGATATAGTGGATGAGAAAGAGAACCTGTGATGAGTAAAAGAGATATAAAGTACTTGGATATGTTGGTGCTCTGTCAAAGATGGTTCTCTTGCATTTGAAATGACAGAAGTTGTCTTGAGAAATTAGAGGTAGGGTCAACATGGGTGTTTGACTAGATGTAAAGGCTGAGGGAGGAATGCTGTGCAAGTTCATCACCAAACAGGAGCGCCTGGCAAAGGGGATGAGTGTGGGCTGAAATGCAGCTCTCATTCTGTGTGCCAAACCATGAGCTCTGAAGCGGGACTGCATTTGTTCAAAGGCACTGAATGAGCAGGTGGTAGCTGAGAAGTGAGCAGGGTGGGAAGCCTATCCCCAGGCGGCAGTCCTCAGAGATGGGAGACGCACATTAGCCAGGCATTGCCCTGAGAAAGCTTGGGTAGGGAGAGCTCACAGCCCTTGAAAAGACAGGCCAAAGAAGCACATACACAGGGCAGCTCCACAAATGCATGGGGAGAACGCTGCTGCATCCTGAGTAGTTTTTCCACAAAGAGGGATCAGGACACCCAGAGACTCAGAAAATATCAAAGTGGGAAGGGGCCTTATAAGAAAAAAAAATCTTATCTTATGATTCATTATTTTCCTTTTTTCTTTTCTAAGATCACACTTCACCCTCATTCACTACATTTAAGTTCACAAAAGACTCTCGGGATGAAAATGACTTGGCAAAAGACAGGGGCATAGTTGGGCTATGTGTTTTACATTAATCCACAGACTTGGCCCTCCCACTTTCACTCCCTTTCTAATTAGTACAGGACATTTCTAATCCGAGCCTGGGTTTCACGTGCCTTTCTCTTTAGTCTACCCTTACCCATGGCCAGACTCAGGCTGAACTCAGTGTCTCAGATCCCTGGTATCTTAGCTTGCTAAAGGCTGTCAATGCAAATACCGGAATTGGGTTGGCTTTTAGAATGGGAATTTGTTAGGGTAAAAGCTTACCATTCTGAAGCTGTGCAAATGTCCAAATCAAGGCATCATCAGAGATGCTGACTCACCAAAGTTCAGCTGCTGATGATGCTGGCCTCCTGCCACATGGGAAGGCACAATGGTGGCTCTACCTACTCTCCCTACCCCTCTAAGCTTACTTTCTCTGCAAGCTCAGCTGTGGGCCATCAGGCACATAGCTCATCTCTCCCCTGTTCTCCAGGCCTCTCTCTCAGCTTCTTGGGGGCCTCTTTCCCTGCCTCTGTGCTTGGTAATTCCAGCCTCTGGCCTTGGGACCTCTCTCTCAGCCTCTGGTGGTTTCTCTGTCTCTACTACATTTTTTCTGTGTGTCTCTTCTTTCAGTCCTCTGTTTATAAAGGACTCCAGCCAAGAGGATCAAGACCCATCCTGGATCACCCCTCACTGAAGCAATCCAATCAAATGTTCCCCGCCCCCAACTGAATCCAATCAAAGGGCCCCACACCCAAAGGAATGGATTAGCTCCAAGAAAATGATCTTTTCTGGGATCCACAAAAGGCTTCAAACTGTCACACCTGGGTTCTCACCAATGTAGGCTGCTTTATAGCCTGAGCTACAGATCTACCTCCTTGACTGAGAGCACCTGCCAATCTCAGTGAAGTACTCTATTTGGAGCTTGAGCAAGATGATTATCCAGGCAAATAATTTTGGATACTGGTCCAGCATGTAAGATGCTTCCTGTCTGAGGTAGTCCTTGCCGCATTACCTGATGGTTTTGGCATCATCTCTGCTGTACTGGTAAATTTTGATTTCTGGCTTTTAAATTTTTTCCTGAGCTCAGTTTTCACTGCCCCATCCATACTCTAGGCTTCTATGTACTGTTCAATTCATTCCCATCCATCATCCAGAGTCTCTTCTTGGCTTCCCTGATTTACTGGGACCCATAAGTGAAGGTAACCTCAATTTCAGGTTGAAACTACTTTCCTTGCAGCAACCTGACCCACAATTTTGTCACAATCTCTAATATTTCCCTCAAATAAATTCATGGTGATTATTATTTATTTATAAGCAATCCATCATTTATCCCCCCCCAAAAATGTTAAGCTAAGTAACTATTATTTTCATTTTCAGTTTTAATCATCGTTAGAGCCTTCCCAGTTTACCTTGCCATCTATTCCTTTCAAAATTCCTACTCTCTTTCCTCATAATTCCCTTTACTCTATTGTACAGGCTCACTGAGTTTACCTGAGTTCATACCCACCTTCAAGATTCATAAAGAAACCCTCTCTCTACCTGCACTCCTGCAGACTGCTCTCCTGGCACTGAGGCTGTAGCATATTGAACTGAGAGCACTGACTCATCAGCAAGACTGTGTGGGGTTAAAATCCTGGTTCTGTCATTTATTAGCTGTGTGATCTTGGCAACATGCTTCACCTTGGCTTCCTCATCTATAAAATTGGGATATTAACTATGTTTATCCCATAGGGCTGCTGTTCTGTTTAAATGAGTAAGAGTATGCATGCTTGCATACCTTTTTACTAGTACCTGCCATAGAATATGTACTTATATGTAATAGCCATTAAATTTTTTCTTTCTCTTACATTATTTCTATGCCTAAAACCCCACATTTTCATGTTTTCTCACCTCTACCACTGGAATCATCCACTTTTCTAACCAAACAGTTATTTTTTGAGAGGTTAAGAGATAAATTTTGCTACTTGTACAGGCCATGTTGCTGCTGGGCCAAGAAGCTACTTGAAAACCTCATTTATACATATTTTCAGGGGCACTGGCATTAAATGGTATGAATGGTACTAACAAAACGCATACATTAAGCTGCAGAGAGCAGAGAATCTTGAAACCAGAGGGCTCCCAATACA
>JAQZBX010008715.1:0-47557 GCA_029593785.1 Cabassous unicinctus | reverse complement strand
AACTTTTATCCATATCACTATTATCCTTCTTCCTTTCTCACATCTTCCAATTCCTCTGGCCCTAATCTTTTGTATTCAAGGGAACATAGAAAGAAGCAAGGGGATAAAATAAGAAGAAAAAGTATCAAAGAGAAAACATAACAAAGATGCAGAACCACTAGCTAAATAAAACTGTAGGGCAGAGAGAAAAGCTAATCAACTGAATAAACCCATCAAGATAAAATGATGACAAGAGGGCAGCAAAAAATTAAAAACAACACCGAGAAACAGGAAAACATGGACCAGTACAACGAACAAACTAAAAACCAGGAAGTGACACAGAACACTGAAAAACTTATCAAAGCTTTCCAAACAAATATCATGGACCAACTTAAAGAAGTGAAGGAAGAGATTAAGGAAATAAAGAAGACACTGGGAGAACATACAGAAGAAATTGTAAACATACATAAAAAGATAATGGATATGATGGTGATCAATGGCATAATCCAAGAAATAAAAAAGATGCAGGATTCCCATAACAGCACATTTGAACAGGCAGAAGAAAAAATTAGTTATGTGGAAGACAATATATCAGAAATTAAACAGATAGTAGAACAGATAGACAAAAAGATAGAAAAAATCCAGGAGGGGCTCAGGACATTAACCGACAATGCAAAACGCACAAACATACACCTTATGGGCATCCCTGAAGGAGAAGAGAAGGGAAAGGGAAAAGAAGGAGTGTTGAAGGACATAATGGTTGAAAACTTCCCAGTCCCATTGAGAGAGATGGATGTGCATATCCAGGAAGCACAGTGTACCCCAAACAGTATATATCCCTACAGACCAACTCCAAGATATATACTTGTCAAAATGTCCAATACTCAAGACAAAGAGAAAATACTCAAGGCAGCAAGAGAAAAGAGAGCCATCACATACAAGGGAAGCACAATAAGTTTAAGTGCTGATTTCTCAGCTGAAACCATGGAGACAAGAAGACAGTGGTATGACATAGTCAAAGTATTAAAATAAATAAACTTCCAGCCACAAATTCTCTATCCAGCAAAACTGGCATTCAAAAATGATGGAAAGTTCAAAAGATTCACAGATAAACAGAAATTAAGAGAGTATGTCAATAAGAAATTTGCACTTCAAGAAATACTAAATGAAGTTCTACAAGTTGAAAGGAAAAAACAAGGGAGAGAGAGTTGGAGGAGAGTTTAAAAACAATTAAAAAGACAAAAACAGAAACAAACCAACATATGACATACTTTAACCCAAAGAAAAAATGTCTGAAGTAAGAAATTCTTTGCGAGTAATAACATTGAATGTTAATGGATTAAATTCACCACTCAAGAGACACAGATTGGGAGTATGGATAAGGAAATATGATCCATCTATATGCTGTCTACAAGAAACCCATCTGCGACCCAGGTATTAAAGGAGGCTGAAAGTGAATGGGTGGGATACAATTTTACAAGCTAACAATAGCCAAAAAAGGGCAGGAGTAGTTATTCTAATATCAGACAAAATAGACTTTAAATGCAAAACTATCGTAAGAGACAAAGATGGACACTATATATTTGTAAAAGTTGTAATCTCTAAAGAAGAGAAAACACTCATAAACATTTATGCACCTAATTGGGGTGCCTCAAAATACATGAGGCAAATTCTGCAAAAGCCAAGTGGAGAAATAAATACCTCTACAATTATAGCGGGGGACTTTAATACAGCATTATCATCATTAGACAGGACATCTAGGCAGAGAATCAATAAAGAAACAAAGGTTCTCAACAATACATTAAAGGAGGGTGGCAAGATGGCGTCAGCTTAGGAGGGCAACCGTGGACAGCTCCTAGAGCACGGTGGATAGTGGATGGGGTCCTGCTGGGGGGGTCTGTGCTGTCGGCATATGGAGTGAGAAGCTTGGGACATCTATCTGGGTAGATCGACGGCGTGGACTGAACAGTAGAGATTTGTGAGTTTTAAGTCTGCCTGTGGTGGTTAACACAGTTGGCTGACTCTGACCCTTAGGGGGAAAAAAAAAAAGAAAGCCGGTTGGAACCATGACTCCCTTCTGCTAACTGGGTGACAATGCCCGGTGGGCGGGGTCGTTTTCTGAGGGGGGTCTTTGGCAAGAGAGCTTTATTTTTTGTGGATTTGGCTGCCTGAACCCCCTTGAAACTTAGACAAACAAAATAGCTCCAGTGAATCGACTCCCAGAGGAGGGGAGGGGTAAATCTGCCGAAGGAGTTGATTTGACTAGCTGCCCAGGGATAAGCCCCGGGACCCCCGGACCTGGGGAGAGGGAGCACTCTCCAAGAGAGGGAGAGATCTGACAGAAAGCAGAGAGGGGATATTTTTGCTGTCGATTTGGCTGCCTGGACCCCCTCATAACTTTGAGGAGCAGATAAGCTAGCCTGAAGCAGCGCCAAGCTGAGGGGAGAGGCGAATCTACTGAGTAAATCTGGTTTACCAGCAGCCTTGTGATGCTGGGGCTCTGATCCAGAAGGGTGGAGTCAGTTGTTAATAGCATTCTGCACTGACAAATATCATAACTTTAGCGTTCCTGGGGAATCCAGAAATTGGGAAGTGCTTGAATAGTTTCCAAGAGCCCAGTTAGGGTCCTCTCCATCAGGTAGGAGGTCTAGAGGAGGACTTATTTTTGGTCTTGCATTATGCAAAAATAAATAAATAAATAAATAAAATGGTCACTTTAATATATGAAAAATAAATTCTTTTTAATTTAGCTTAAAAGCCAAAAGCTGCTTCAGGACCTGCATATAGAACCCTGCAGGGAAATTGATTGATAAACACAAGCAGGCTGAGAGGTCCACAAGGACCCTAGTAGGAACAATGATTCCTCTTAGCTTTGTTTGACTGCTTGCCTGTGTGGTTGTTTGGTTTTTCTCTGTTTATTTGTTGTCTCTTGCTTTTTTTCCTTTTTCCTCCACCTATTCTTGTTTCTTTCATATTTTTTAAAATTAGGTGCTACTAGCTTGTCTCTTCTTTGCTGTGCTTCTTCTTCAGTAATTTCCCATTCTCTCTATATATTGATTTTGTATTCCAAACTATCTCTTATCCTTCCCTCATCTTTCTGCCTTCTGCTTTCTGTTGTGGCTATTAAATACAACATTTTTCCATATGCCCACAATTCAAGGGTGTCAATTTCTATTCCCTCTATTTTGTTTTCTTCTTTTTTATTATTATTAATATTAACTCTTTCCTTTCAGCCCTTTCTTAAATCTTTCTCTCCCTCCTAATAATTCTAGCCTTCTAAATCATTATATATATATTGCTGTATTTGGTTTCCCAGTCCATTGTAGGTACTCCCTTTTCTTTCCTATTACTCTACATTGGCTACATGAGTTAAATATTCACTTCATTAAGTCTTATTTGGCCCCTCTTCTAAATTTTATCAATATTACTATTATCCTTCTTACTTTCTAACATCTTTTGATTCCTCCGGCCCTAATCTTTTGCCTTCAAGAGAACATAGAAAGAAGCAAGGAAATAAAATAAGAAGAAAAAGTATCAAAGAGAAAACTTTACACACACGCAGAACCACCAGCTAAATAAAACTCTAGAGCAGAGAGAGAAGCTAATAAACTGAATAAATCCATCAAGATAAAATGATGACTAGAGGGCAACAAAAAATTACAAACCTCACTGAGAAACAGGAAACAGGAAACAATCCAATGAACAAACTAAAAACCAGGAAGTGAAGCAGAACATTGAAAAACTAATCAAAGGTTTCCAAACAAATATCATGGACCAACTTAAAGACGTGAAGGAGGAGATAAAGAATATAAAGAAGACACTGGGAGAACATACTGAAGAAATTGTAAATACTCCCAAAAAGGTAATGGATATGATGGTGACCAAAGGCACAATCCAATAATTCAAAAAGATGCTGGAATCACATAGTAGCAGATTTGGAAAGGCAGAAGAAAGAATTAGTGATGTGGAAGACAATACATCTGAAATCAGATAGTAGAAAAAATAGACAAAAAGATAGAAAAAAGTTCAGCAGGGACTCAGGGAATTAACTGACAACACAAAACACTCAAACATATGCATTATGGGCATCCAGGAAGGAGAAGAGAAGGGAAAGGGAACAGAAAAATTGTTGAAGGAAATAAAAGCTGAAAACTTCCCAACCTTATTGAGAGAGATGGATGTGCAGATCCAGGAAGCACAGTGCACCCCAAACATTATAAATCCCAACAGGCCAACTCCAAGAAATATATTTGTCAAAATGTCCAATGCTCAAGACAAAGAGAAAATACTCAAGGTAGCAAGAGAAAAGAGAACCATCACATACAAGGGAAGCACAATAACATTGAGTGCTGATTTCACATCTGAAACCATGGAGGCAAGAAGAAAGTGGTATGACATACTCAAAATACTAAAAGAAAAAAAACTTCCAGTCACAAATTCTCTATCTAGCAAAACTGGCATTCAAAAATGATGGAGAGTTTAAAATATTCACAGTTGAACAGAAATTAAGAGAGTATGTCAATAGGAAACCTGCACTTCAATAAAAACTAAAGGAAGTTCTACAAGTTGAAAGGAAAAAAAACAAGGGAGAGACAGTTGGAGGAGAGGTTAAAAACAACTAAGAAGACAAAAAACAAAAACAAAACAGCATATGACATACATTAATTCATATAATTATGGCTGAAGTAAGAAATTCATTACGAGTAATAACACTGAATATTAATGGACTAAATTCACCTATCAAGAGACACAGATTGACAGAATGGATAAGGAAATATGATCCATCTATATGCTGTCTACAAGAAACCCATCTTCGACCCCGGGATTCAAGGAGGCTTAAAGTGAATGGCTGTAAAACCATTTTACAATCTAAGAATAGCCAAAAAAGGGCAGGAGTAGCTACTCTAATGTTAGACGATATAGACTTTAAATGCAATACTATCCTAAGAGACAAAGATGGACACTATATATTAGTAAAAGGGGTAATCTCTCAAAAAGAGATAACAATCATAAACATTTATGTACCTAATTGGGGTGCCTAAAAATACATGAAGGAAACCTGGGAAAAGATAGGTGGAGAAATAAATGGCTTTATGATTATAGCAGGGGACTTTAACACACCATTATCATCATTAGACCAAACATCTAGAGAGAGAATCACTAAAGAAACAAAGGATCTCAACAATACATTAGAGGCCCTGGAATTAATAGTCATATAGAGAACACTACACCCAAATACAGCATGATTTACATTCTTCTCGAGTGCACATGGAACATACTCCAAGATAGACCACATGCTAGGCCACAGAACATCTCTCAATGAATTCAGAAAGATTGAGGTTATACAAAGTAATTTCTCTGACCACATCGGAATGAATTTGGAAATCACTAAGGGCCAGAGAAACAGGTTAGTCACAAGGATATGGAAGTTAAACAACACACTCTTAGACAAACAGTGGGTCAAGGAGGAAATCTCAAAAGAAATCAGCAACTACCTTGAAACTAATGAAAATGACAACAAAACATATCAAAACCTATGGGATGCAGCGAAAGCAGTCCTGAGAGGGAAGTTCATAGCCATAAATTCGTATATTAAAAAAGAAGAAAGAGCTAAAATTGAAGACCTAACTGCACACTTGGAGGAATTGGAAAAACAACAACAAACTAAACCAAAAGGAAGTAGAAAGAAACAAATAACAAAGATTTGAGCAGAACTAAATGAAATAGAGAATAAGAAAGCACTAGAAAAAATAAGCAAAACTAAAAGCTGGTTCTTTGAGAATATCAATAAAATTGACAAGCCCTTAGCCAGACTGACAAATAAAAAGAGAGAACAGATTCAAATATACAAACTAAGGAATGATCAAGGGGATATCACTACTGACCCCACTGATATAAAGAGTATCATAAGAGGATACTTTGAAAAATTATATGCCAACAAGAATGATAATTTAGTGGAAATGGATAATTTTCTAGAAACTCACAAAAAGCCTACCCTGATGAAAGAAGAAATTGATGAACTTTACAGTCCAATTACAAGTAAAGAGATAGACTCATCCATCAAAAACCTCCCAACTAAGAAGAGCCCAGTACGAGATGGCTTCACAGCTGAATTCTACCAAACATTTTGGAAAGAGCTAACACCAATTCTGCTTAAGCTCTTCCAAAAAATAGAAGTAGAAAGAATATTGCCTAACTCATTCTAGGATGCTAACATTACCCTAATACCAAAAGCAAAGATACCACAAGAAAGGAAAATTACAGACCAATTTCTCTAATGAACCTAGATGTTAAAATCCTCAACAAAATACTTGCTAATTGCATTCAACAACATATGAAAAGGATTATACACCATGATCAAGTGGGTTTCATCCCAGGTATGCAAGGATGTTTCAATATAAGAAAATCAATCAATGTAATACACCACATAAGCAGATTGAAAGAAAAAAATCAAATGACCATCTCTATAGATGCAGAAAAAGCATTTGACAAAATACAGTACTCTTTCCTGATAAAAATACTACAAAAGATAGGAATAGAAGGAAACTTTATGAATATGATAAAGGATATATATGAAAAACACAAAGCCAACATCATTTTCAATGGTGAAATCCTAAAATCCTTTCCTCTGAGATCAGGAACAAGACAAGGATGCCCTCTATGACCACTCTTATTTAACACTGTCTTAGAAGTACTTGCCTGAGCACTGAGATAAGAAAAGGAAATAAAAGGCATCCAGATTGGAAAGGAAGAGGTGAAACTTTCATTATTTGCAGATGACATGATCCTATACATAGAAAGCCCTGAGAAATCTACAACAAAACTACTAGAACTTATAAATGACTTCAGTAATGTTGCAGGTTACAAGATCAATGCTCAAAAAACAGTAGCATTTCTGTACACCAAAAAACGAGCAATCTGAGGAGGAAATCAAGAAAAAAAAATACGATTTAAAATAGTAACTAAAAGAATCAAATACCTAGGAATGAATTTAACTAAAGATGTAAAGGACTTATATACAGGAAACTACACAACACTGTTAAAGGAAATCAAAGAAGACTTAAATACATGGAAAAATATTCCCTGTTCATGGATAGGAAGACTAAACATCATCAAGATGTCTATCCTACCCAAACTAATATACAGATTTAATGCAATCCCAATAAAAATCAGCATTGTATTTTTTAAGGAACTGGAAAAACTAACCACAAAATATATTTTGAGAGATAAGAGGCCCCGAATCGCCAAAGACATATTGAAAAAGAAAAATGAAGTTGAAGGTATCACATTACCTGACTTCAAAACATACTACAAAGCTACAGTCATCAAAACTGTATGATATTGGAACAAGGATAGACCTACTGACCAAGGGAAATGAATTGAGAGTTCTCATATAGATCCTCACATACACAGTCATTTGATATTCGAAAAGGTCAACAAGCACTCTCAGTTGGGAGAGAATGGCCTCTTTAACAATTGGTGATTTGAGAACTGGATATCCATATCCAAAACAATGATAGAAGAATAGCATCTCACACCTTATACAAAAATCAACTCAAAATGGATCAAAGATCTAAATTTAAGAGCCAAAACCATAAAGACCTTGGAAGATAATGTAGGGAAGCATCTACAGGACCTTTTAATAGGAAATGATTTCATGAACTTCACAGCCAAAGCATGAGCAGAAAGAGAAAAATTAGATAAATGGGATCTCATCAAAATTAAAAACGTCTGCACCTCAAAGGATGTTATTGAGAAAATAAAAAGGCAGCCTACCCAATGGGAGAAAATATTTGGCAACCATATATCTGATAGGAGCCTAATATCCTGCATATAAAGAAACCCTACACCACTAAAATAAAAAGAGAAACAACCCATTTAAAAAATGGGCAAGTGACCTGAAAAGACACTTCTCCAAGGAAGAAATACAAATGGCTAAAAAGCACATGAAAAAATGCTTGGCCTTACTATCTATTAGGGAAATGCAAATCAAAACCAGAATGAGATACCATCTTACCCCCATCACAATGGCAGCTATTAAAAAAACAGCAGAATATAAATGTTGGAGAGGATGTGGAGGAATAGGAACCCTCATCCACTGCTGGTGGGATTGTGGAATGGTCCAGTCACTGTGGAGGACTGTTTAGAAATTCCTCAGAAATCTAACAGTAGATCTTATGTATGATCCAGCAATTCCATTGCTGGGTATATACCCAGAAGAATTGAAAGCAAAGACACGAACAGATATATGGACACCAATGTTCATAGTGGCATTGTTCACATTTGCCAAAACTTGGAATCAGCCCATGTCCATCAACAGATGAATGGACAAGAAAAATATGGTACATACACACAATGGAATATTACTCAGCTGTTAGAAGGAATAAAATGCTAACACATGGAATAACATGGATGAATCTTGAAGACCTTATGTTGAGTGAAGCAAGCCAGGTATTGAAAGAGGAACAGTATATGACCTCACTGAATTGAATTGAGGAAAGCGAGCAGTCTCTGAGAACCCCTTTCTGAAAGATAGGTTAACAAGGGAGAGAGAGAGAAGAGTATGTTGTGAACTATCACCCATATGGACCTTATCTATGGTAAAGTGATAGAGTATAGTTGCATATTGAAGATAGGACAGGTGGGTAGTGATATTACTGGGTTTGGTAGTGCAGGCTTAAAAGGTAGGTAGATTAGGAAGGGCAGGTTAGAATACCCAGGGCATGTAACTATGAATCTTGTCATCCTATGAGTCAAGACAGGGGAGTGTCGTATGCCCCAGGGTGATGGGGAGGAAGGAAAGAAAAGATGAATTGGGGTATTTAGTGGTCATGGAAATGTTTTTCATTACCTTACAGTAATGGACACAGTACATGGTAAATATCATAAGAAAATATTAAACTGTACCATCTAAATTATAAACTATAATGTAAATCATTGAATATGTCTAGTAGCTATGTTTCACTATCTGTATAAGTTATAACAATGCTACCATCCACAAAAAAAAACAGTTTTAATACGGATTATGGACGGGGGAGGGGGTTTGGGTACATGGGAAGCTCTAGTATTCAGTGTGAGACTTTGCTGTGACCTAAATCTTCTTTGAAAACTAAAGGGAAATTTGGGAGACACTGGGGAATGAGAGGGAAAAGGTGTCACGGTACACACTGGACATGCGATAATGCAGTGATAAAAAGAGAAAAAATAAAAATAAAAAATAATTTAAAATTTTTTTTTCTTTTTCCCATTTTCTTTTTTTTCGAATGTCCCAATCTGTTAATAATATTTTATTTTTAGTTTTTTTCTGAGTTTCCTTTTATTTTATCTCTTGCATTTAATCTATCATTATTATTTCATTTTCCTATTAATTCTATTTGGTTATTATATGGACTTCATCTTCAAGGAATGTTTAGAAGACAGAAGGGTTAAAATGGGGGCTGCAGAGGATCATTGGTGGGAGGTGTCTGGAATGGTGGATTCATGGGAGTAAGTTCATCTGAATATACATGAAAGATATATAAAATTGTTCAAATGATCAAGGGATGGGGCATGGTAATGGTGGGCTCAAAATCACTCAATAATTGAGGGAATACTGAATTCCCAGCCTGGAGAGCTCTGCCACATTCTCCAAGGGAGCAGCAACAGTCCCCTGAGCGCAGGGGCAGAGTCTGGCAAAAGAGGATGGCCCACTGTTGGGTTCTTCTTATTTATGGCTAGCCTTATAAGTCTTTGATTTCTAATTGGAAATTGGCCTACTGTTATGGGGTGCCTAAGGGTTGCCATCTGAGAGTCTCCTTGTTGCTCAAATGTGGCCTCTTTCTAAGCCAAACTCAGCATATGAATGCATTTCCTTCCCCCCAATGTGGGTCATGACTCCCGGGGATGAGCCTCCCTGGTAATGAGAGCTTAATAACAAGTGGCAACTGGAAACATGACTGGAAAAAAAAAACACCTTGAATAAAAGGGGGAAAAGGTAAAGACAAATGAGTTCCTGTGGCTAAGAGACTTCAAAGAGAGTTGGGAAGTTATCCCAGAGGTAACAGTTATGCAAACCTCAGTAGGATCTCATAGAACACCAAAGTGGATATCACCCCAGACAGAGGGGCTCCTGAGGGTTCTGGAGATACCCAGGTACTATATAAGGGGGGATAGCCCCAGAGATTGACACCTCATCAGTGGACTCTACTTTGGAATCTGTGCTCCTGAGAGTGACAGAGTTGGACTCAAATAAGTCCTCCCTGTACATGGTCCATCAGTCCCTTGTAGTCAATCTTATATGTGAGGCTGGAGTTTTTAGGTGTACTTCCAGAGACTGAAGCCTCTGGCCACCTATGAGCCAGCTGTGCCTGGAATCTCGGTGGAGCTGCAACTCCTACTCTAAAGCTCAATGGACTCACCCAAGTCACCTGGTGTGGAGACGATGATGGAAAATGGCCATCCCAGGAAATGGAGAAAGCCTGCAGCTGAAGGCAGGCTAATCCCATCCGCCATATCCATGGAATATAAACCCACTCCCTTGGAGGTGGAGTGGACATCACCATTCCCGTCCCCTCAGGATTGGAGGAAGAGCTATGGACTAGAATGGACTTAATGGTATTATGCTGTAGACATATTGTGATTCAAGCAATGGAAGAAATTATAACAGTGAGGTGGAGCCAGTGGCCTCTAGATGCTTTCAGGTTGGGGAGGGGAAAGGCAATTGTAATTCAGGGGCTTTTTCAGGACTTGGGGGTTGTCCTGAGTGATGTTGCAGCAATGGATATAGGTGATTTTACATCAGCATATACTATACAGAACTGTGTGCGGGAGAGTGTGGTCTATGATGGGAACTGTGGTCTATGCTTAGTGGCAAAGCCCCAGGATTTGTATATCCATTGCAGGTGATGTGCCACACTAATGAAAGATGTTTATGTGAGATGTTATGGGAGGTATGGGAGGTGGATATCATGGGAATCCCTGTAATTTTTGTGTAACATTTATGTAATCTAAGCATCTTTTAAAATATATATTTAAAAAAAGAGTAAAAAAAAAAGCTATTTGAGGTAAGAAATCAGTTCAGCAAAGTGGCAGGACACAAGATCAACATGCAAAAATCAGTAATGTTTCGCAAACTACTGTTGGACAATCTGAGGAGGAAATCAGGGAAAAATACATTTACAGTAACAGCAAAATGACTCAAATACCTAGGAATCAATTTAATCGAAGTATGGGACTTATTGGCAGAAAACTGAAAACTAATGTGAAAAGAAATCAATGAAGACCTCAAGAAATGGAAAGACATTCTGTGTTCATGGATTGGAAGACTAAATGTCATGAAGATGTCAATTCTACTCAAACTGATTTATAGACTCAATGCAATATCAATAAAAATTCCCGTTGCTTAATTTTCAAAAATAGAAAAGGCAATTACTCAATTCATTTGGGAGGGAGAGTGCACCCAAATAGTGGAAAACATTCTAAAAAAGAAGAGAGACATGGGAGGAAGTTTACTGCCTGATCTTGAAACATATTACAAAGGTTCAGTGGGTAAAACCATGTGGCACTTGCATAGATATAGCCACATCAATCAGTGGAATAGAATGGAGAGTCCAGAAATAAACCATCACTTCTATGGTCAACTGTTTTTTGCCAAACATACCAAGTCCATTTTATAGGGACAAAACAGTCTCTTCAACAAATGATTCTGGGAAAACTGGATATCTATAACCAAAGAATGAAAGAGGGCACTTATTGCACTCCCTATACAAGAATCAAATCAAAATGGATAAAAGACCTTAATATAAAACCAAGATCATAAAACTAGAGGATAAAGCAGTGAAATTTCTTAAAGATGCTGTGATAGGTGGTGTTTTCTTGGACTTTACACCCAAAGCATGTGCAAAAAAAGGAAAAATAGATAAATGGGACCTTCTCAAAATTAAACACTTCTGCACCTCACAGGACATTGTCAAAAGTGTGCAAAGGTATCTGACACAATGTGGGAAAATATTTGGAAATCATATGTTTGATAAGAGTTTAATATCTATGATATATAAAGAAAAGTTACAACTCAACAATAAAAAGACAAATGACCCAATTAAAAAATAGGCAAAAGAATTCAATAGACATTTGTCCAAAGAAATACAAATATCAAAAAGCCCATGAAAAAAATGTTCAACATAGCTAATGATTTGTAAATGCAAATCAAAACTACAATGTGATATCACTTCTCATCTATCAGAATGGCCCCTATTAAAATTACAGAAAATTACAATGTTAGAAAGGATGTGGAGAGATAGAAACATTTATTCACTGTTCTTGGGAATGTAGAATGTTACTGTCACTATGGAGGACTGTTTGGCAGTTTCTAAAGAAGTTGAAAACAGAATTGTCAGGTGACCATGCAATACCACTACTGGGTATATACCCAGAAGAACTGAGAGCAGTAACACAAACAGACATCTCCACATCCACGTTCAGAGTGGCATTATCCATGATTGCCAAAAGATGGAAAAAAACAGGTGTAAATAAAATGATGAATGGAAAAACAAACTGTGGCAAACTCACAAAAAGAAATACTATGCAGGTGTAAGAAGAAATGGGGGTGTAAAATATATGACCACATGAATGAACCTGAGGGATATTATATTCAGTGTGGAAATCCAGACACAAAAGGAAAAATACTGTATGTTCACATTACTATGAACTAAATATATTTTGCAACATATTGTATATTCCATTTATATAAAATGTAAATATAAATCAATTTATAAAGATGAAATTTGATTAGTGGTTATGTAGGGTTAGAGAAGGCATGCTAAGAGGAGTGGAGATTTTCCCTTTGGAGTATTGAAACCTAAATTTTTTTATGATGATTAATAAACAACATTGTGATCATACTAAAAGTCATTGATTATACACTTAAAATAGATTGTTTGGTATTTGAATATATCTCAATAAAACTTTGTAATAAATAAATAAATAGTGCAAAATAGCCAGAAATAGCAGCTATGTGCAGCAAGAAAAACATAGAAAGATTGAAGAAGAATAATTTCCTTATTTATTTTGTCTGTTTTTTTTTGCTTATTATTGTTACTGAAACAAGGAAAATATTCTAATAATGATATAAGTGATGAATGCACAAATATGTGATTATGCTAAGCACTATTATTGTTCACTTTGGATGAATTGTATGCTTTAATAATATATAACTAGAAAATTGATTTGTTATAAAAAGGATTCAGTGCATTTTTAAAAATCATATATTCCCTTAGAATGTAATCCTTTACCTTCTTTACATGCATGCTGCTACACTCTACTATCTAAATTTTTGCACTGCTGTGGCCTGGATTTTAATTTCCTTTGAAACACTTTTTTTGGTTTTAACTTTTTTAAAAAAATGTATTAAAAGATGCTTAGATTACAGAAATGTTACACAAAAAGTACAGGGATTCCATGTTCCCCACCTCCCACACCTCCCACAACCTCCCACATCAACCTCTTTCATTAGAGTGGCACATCACCGCAATGGATATACACATCCTGGGGCTTTGACACTAAGCATAGAACATAGTTCACATTGCAGACACACTCTCTCCCACACAGTTCTGCATGCTATATGCTGATGTAAAATGGCCTATATCTGTCATTGTAATGTCACTCAGGACAATCCCCATGTCCTGAAAAAGCCCCTGTATTACAACTACTTTTTGCCCGAAAGTGTCCAGTGGCCACTGGGTCCACCTCACTGTTGTAATTTGCATTTCCCTAATAGTTAGCAATGTCGAGCATCTTCTTATGTGCTTTTTAGCCATTTCTATTTCTTCCTTGAAGAAGTGTCGTTTCAAGTCACTTGGGCATTTTTTTCAAATGGGTTGTCATTTTATTTTTAGGTGTAGGATTCCTTTATATATGCGGGATATTAGGCTCCTATCAGATATATGGTTGACAAATATTTTCTTCCATTAGGTAGGCTGCCTTTTTACTTCCTTGATAACATCCTTTGAGGTGTAGAAGTTTTTAATTTTGAGGAGATCCCATTTATCTTTTTATTTTTATTTTTTCTTTTGCTGCTCATGCTTTGGGTGTGAAGCTCATGAAACCATTTCTTATTTACAAGGTCCTACAGATGCTTCCCTACATTATTTTCCAAGGTCTTTATGGTCTTGGCTCCTATATTTAGATCTTTGTTCCATCTTGAGTTGATTTTTGGGTAGCTATGAGATGGTGTTTCTCTCTCATTCTTTTGGCTTTGGATACCCAGTTCTCCAAGCACCATTTGTTGAAGAGGAAATGCTCTCCCAACTGAGTGGACTTGGTGGCCTTGTCGAATATCAGATGACTGTATATGCAAGGATCTTTATTGGAACTCTCAGTTCCATTCCATTGGTCAGTATGTGTATCTTTGTGCCAATACCATGCAGTTTTGACCACTGTAGCTTTGTAGAATATTTTAATGTCAGGTAGTGTGATACCTCCAACTTCATTTTTCTTTTTCAATATGTCTTTGGTGATTCAGAGTCTCTTACTGTTCCAAATAAATTTTGTACTTATCTTTTCCAATTCATTAAAAATGCAGTGTTGATTTTTATTGGGATTTCATTAAATCTGCAGATTAGTTTGGGTAGGATAGATTTTTTGATGATGTTTAGTCTTCCTATCCATGAACAGGGAATATTCTAATATTTTTTAAATTCTTTTTTGGTTTCCTTTAAAAGAGTTTTATAGTTTTCTGCATATAAGTCCTTTACATCTTTAGTTACATTGATTCGTAGGTATTTAATTCTTTTAGTTACTATTGTAAATGGTATTTTTTTTCTTGATTTCCTCCTCAGATTGCTCATTATTGTTGTATAGAAAGGCTACTGAATTTTGAGCATTGATCTTATAGCCTGCAACTTTGCTGAACTTTATAAGTTCTACAAGCTTTGCTGTAGATTTCTCAGGGCTTTTTATGTATAGAATCATGTGATCTGCAAATATTGAAATTTTTAATTCTTCCTTTACAGTTTGGATGCCTTTTATATCTTTTTCTTGCCTCAGTGCTCAAGCAAGTACTTATAAGAGAATGTTAAATAGCTGTGGTTATAATGGGCATCCTTTTCTTTTTCCTGATCTTAGAGGGAAAGCTTATAGGATTTCACCATTGAAGATGATGTTAGCTGCAGGTTTTTCATAAATTCCCTTAATCATGTTAAGAAAGTTTCCTTCTATTCCTTTCATTTGCAGTGTTTCTCTTAGGAAACGGTCCTGTAATTTGTCCAATACTTTTTCTGGATCTATAGAGATGATCATGTGATTTTTTTTTTCTTTCAGTTGATTAATCTGGTGTATTACAATGATTGATTTCCATATGTTGAAACAACCTTTCATACCTTGGAAGAAACCCACTTGGTCATGGGGTATAAGACATTTGCTGTGTTGCTGAATATGATTAGCAAATATTTTGTTGAGGATTTTACCATGTTGGTTCATTAGAGATTTTGGTCTGTAATTTTCCTGTTTTGTGGCATCTTTATTTGGCTTTGATATTAGGGTAATGTTGGCATAATAGAATGAGTTAGGCAATGTTCTTTTTACCTCTATTTTTTGGAAGAGTGTAAGCAGGATTGGTGTTAGCTCTTTATGGAATGTTTGGTAGAATTCAACTGTGAAACCATCTGGTTCTGGGCTCTTCTTATTTGGGAGGTTTTTGATGACTCAGTCTATCTCTTTACTTTTAATTGGACTGTTGAGTTCAACAATTTCTTTCATTAATGTAGGTTGCTTGTGAGTTTCTAGGAATTTGTCCATTTCCCCTAAATTATCATTCTTGTTGGCATATAATTTTTGGAAGTATCCTCTTATGATAAACTATTTCTGTGGGGTCAGTAGTGATATCCCCTTATTTCTTATTTTGGGTATTTGCATCTGCTTTCTCTGTGTTCGTCTGGCTAAAGACTCGTCAATTTTATTGATCTTCTCAAAGAACCAGCTTTTGTTTTGTTTGTTTTCTCTAGTGCTTTCTTATTTTCTACTTCATTTAGTTCTGCTCTAATCTTTGTTATTTCCTTCTTTCTACTTCCTCTGAGGTTACTTTGTTGTTGCTTTACCAATTCTTTCTGGTGTGCAGTTAGGTCTTCAAATTTGGATCTTCTTCTTTTTTGATAATTGCATTTATGGCTATGAATTTCCCTCTCACTACATTTGTGGCTGCATCCCATAAGTTTTGACATGTTGTGCTTTCATTTTCATTCATTACAATGTAGTTACTGATTTATTTGAGATTTCCTCCTTGACCCACTGTTTGTCTAAAAGTGTGTTGTTTAACTTCCATATCTTTGTACATAATCTGGTTCTGTGCCCCTTAGTGATTTCCAATTTCATTTCATTTTGGTCAGAGAAATTACTTTGTATAATCTCAATCTTTTTTAATTCATTGAGAGTTGTTCTGTGGCCTAGCATGTGGTTTATCATGGAGTATGATCCATTTGCATTTGAGAAGAATGTATATCCCACTATATTTGGGTGTAGCATTCTGTAGATATCTATTAGGTCCAGATCATCTAATGTATTTTTCAGAGCCTTTGTTTCTTTATTGATTCTGTGTCTAGGTGTTCTGTCTAATGGTGATAATGGTGTATTAAAGTTTTTCACTATAATTGCAGAGGCATTTATATCTCCACTTAGTCTTTCCAGTGTTTGCCTCATTTATTTTTTGGCACCCTGACTAGTTGCATAAATGTTTATGACTGTACGTACTTCTTGAATGATTGACCCTTTTACTAATATGTAGTGTCCATCATTGTCTCTTACAATGGTTTTACATTTAAAGTCTATTTTTTCCAACATTAGTATAGGGACTCCTGCCCATTTTGGTTATTATTTGCTTAAAAGATTGTTTTCCAGCCTTTCACTTTCAACCTTCTTGTGTCCATGGGACTACACTGCATTTCTACTAGGCAAAATAAAGATGGGTCATATTTCCTTATCCATTCTGCCAATCTGCATCTCTTGATTGGTGAGTTTAATTTAGTGTTATTACTCTCAAGGAATTACTCATATTAGCCATATTTTCTTTGGGTTCATGTATGTCATACGCTGTTTTTATTTCTCTTCTTGACATTTTAGTTGTTCTTACACTCTCCTGCATCTCTCTCTCTCTCGTGATTTTTCCTTTCAACCTGTAAAACTTCATTTAGTATTTCTTGAAGGGCAGGTTTCTTATTGGCATACTCTCTTAATTTCTGTTTTTTTGTGTGTGTGTGTGTGTGTGAATATATTGAACTCTCCATCTTTTTGGAAAGCCAGCTTTGCTGGATAGAGTATTTGTGCCTGGAAGTTTTTTTCTTTTTGTACCTTGACTATTTCATACCACTGTCTTCTTGCCTCCACAGTTTCAGATGATAAACCAGCACTTAATCTTATTGAGCTTGCCTTGTATGTAATGGTTCTCTTTTCTCTTGCTTCCGTGAGTATTTTCTCTTTGTCTTGAGCACTGGACATTTTGACATGTATTTGTCTTGCTATAGGCCTGTTAGGATTTATACTGTTTGGGTTTTACTGTGCTTCCTGGACATGTACGTCCATCTCCCTCAAGAGGGTTGGGACCTTTTCAGCCATAATTTCCTTCAGCACTTCTTCTCTTCCCCTTCCCTTTTCTTCTCCCTCTGGGATGCTTATAAATGCATATGTTTGCCTGTTTTGTGTTGTCACTTAAGTCCCTAATTCCCTGATGGATTTTTTTTATATCTTTTTATCTATCTGTTATGCTATCTCTTTGATTTCAGATGTACTGTCTTCTACATCACTAATTCTTTCTTCTGCCTGTTCAAATCTGCTGTTATGTGATTACTGTTTCTTTTAGATTTCTTAGATTGTGCCATTCATCACCATCATATCTGTTATCTTTTTATGTATGTTTACAATTTCTTCAGTATGTTCTTCCAATGTCTTCTTAATATCCTTAATCTCTTTCTTCACTTCATTAAGTTGGTCCATGATATTTGTTTGGAGAGTTCTGATTAATTGCTCAGTGTTCTGCATCTCTTCCTGGTTTTTAGTTTGTTCACTGGACTGGTACATGTCTTTCTTTTCTTAGTATGGTTTGTAATTTTTGTTGCCCTCTAGTCATCATTTATCTTGATGGGTTTGTTCTGTTGATTAGCTTCTCTCTCTGCTCTAGAGTTTTGTTTTGCTGCTGTTTGTGTGTGTGTTACATTTTCTCTTTGACACTTTGTTCTTATAGTTCTATTTCTTAGCTTTTTCCTATGTACCCTTGAAGGATAAAGATTAGGGACAAAGAAATTAAAAAAGGCAAGAAAAGAAAAAGGATAATAATAATAATACAAAAGTTAGAAGAGGGGCCGTACAAGACTTAGTAAAATGAATATTTAAATCATGTAAGCAGTGTAGAGTAATAGGAATAAAAATGTGGAGTACCAACAATGAAATGGGAAACTGAATATAGAAAAATATAAACAAAGATTTAAAACGTCAGAATGATGAGGAGAGAGAGAAAGAGAAAAGAAAGGACAGAAAAAAAGTAAATAATAAAATAAAATAAAGAAAACAGAATAAACCAGATAGAAATTGAAACCAGTAAATTTGAGAACTAAAAAAAAAAATTTGAATGTAAGAACCACAACAGAAAGCAGAAGATAGAAAGATGATTGAAGGAAAAGAGATAGTGTAGGGTAGACAAAATCAGTATAGATAGAAAAGGGGAAATGATGGAAGAAGAAGCACAGCACAGAGGAAACAAGCTAGCAGCATCTAATTTTAAAAAGTGTGGGGATCGGGTGCAGCAGGGAGGAAAGAGGAAAGAAAAACAAGAAACAAAAGAAAACAAAAACAAACAAACAAACTAACTAACACTAAAAAACCAAACAGACACATTAGCAATCAGTCAAACAAAGCTAAGGAAGAACAGCATTCCCTCTTGGGCCCTTGTGGAGCCTCTCAGGCTCCTTGTGTTCATCAATCAATTACCCTGCAGGCTTCTTTCTGCAGGATTTGAGGTGGGTTTTAGCGAGTAAATTAAGTTAAATTTTTTTAAATAACCTTTTTTTTTTTTGAGAAAAAAGGGACCCAAAAGAAGTTAGTACAAAAATAATGTCCATATTTTCCCTGTCCTACAGTATCAGCTGGATGTTAGATATCCTGGTGGATCACTACTCTTAGAGGAGCCAAGAATTGAACTAGGTTGCTCATATATTCAAGGCAAAAATTCCTCCACTGATCTACCTTTCTAACTGGGTCTTTTGGCTCTTCTGAAATCTATTCAGTCACTTTCCCCTGGTCAGGTTTTACTCTCCTGGGGCAGCAGAATTCAGGATGCTGTATCAGCAGATCCCACATCCCCTCTCCTGGTCAGGTTGAGTTCCCTTTTGAAGTTCAAATGGGATCCTGATGACTGAGTACACCACACCAAGATGAATTCAAGCCTCTTCTTGACCAACTGCTTCTCCCAGGGGACCCTAAACAGGCTCTTGAAAACTTATCAAGCACTTCCCACTGCCTAACTCCCTTAGAGGAGTTGAAATTCTGATAGTCCTCAACACAGAATTATTAAATTGTCTGACTCCAACCTCTCTTACGCTAAGCCTCTGTATTGCACGGCGGTTAGGTAAATCAGGCTGCCTCAGGAGATTTGCCTCTCCCCTCTGCCTGGTGCCACTTCAAGCCATCAAGTGTTTTCCCCAAAGTTCAAAGCTTGTCCAGGCAAACAAACCCACAGAAAGGAAACCCCTCTCTGTCCCTGGCCTGAACCTTCCCAATTTCAGATAATTCTCCTTCTTCCTGGGTAGCCGTCAGGAGTCAGAGCTCACCCTGGCCACTTGCCCTAAGTGTGGGGCTTAGCAATCCATGATTTGCAGGCATGGGGCTAAAAACTCACAGTTTTATCTTAACAAGTCTATCTCCCTGTCCACCTCCTTCGAGATCAATGCCCCAAAGTCTCCCATTCTGTGGGCTCCCAGAACAGCTCACCCAGGCAGGATCTTGTCCCCAATAAGCTGTCCTTTGTGAAAGAGATGCTGATTGCTCACTTAAACCAACACCATCCTGCCTTGGAACCAAACTAGCAAAATTTTTTTCTTATACTTAATTAATCTAAAAGATAACTTTATTTAAAGTGATAACAGTAACAATGTATTAGATGATTATAACATGTGGGTAAGTGAAATAAATGCTTATAATGTCATAAATGATGGAGAGAGAAATAAGAATACTCTGTCATTATATACCAACATGAGAATTGATATACTGTTATTTGATGGTGAACTTACATTTGTTTAAAATATATATTGCAAACTCTCTGGAAACCTCTAAAAATAATTTAAAAGAAGTATAATTGATAGTGATAAATACATATAAAATGGAATTATTTAAAGTTCTCAATTAAAGACAGAATAGGTAGAAAAAAAGAGGGAGTGGAAGAATTAAGGAACTAGAGTAATGTATAGAAATCTTATACAAATGTGAGTTATATAACTCCAAATATATCAATAATGACTTTAAATAGGTATACTCTGAATATGCCAATTACAAGACAAAGCTTATCAGAGTGGTTAAAATAATAAGACCCAACAATATGTTGTCTACATAAAACTCACCTTAAATATAAAGACATAGATAGACTAAATATAAAGGAATAAAGTAAGATATACCATGCCAAAACTAATCAAAAGTAAGCTAAATTAGCTATATAAATTTCAGGAAAGCAGACTTCAGGAAAAGAAAAATTATGAGGGATAAAGAAAAATTACATAATTATAAAGACTCAAATCTCCAAGTACACATAATTGTCCTAAATGTATATATAGCTCATAACAGAATTTCAAAATACTTGAATCCAAAACTGACATAATTGAAAGGAAAAATAGAAAAACTGAGTATAAGAATTGGATATTTTAACAATATTCATTCAGTAATTGATTGACTAAGCAAGCAGATATTCAGTAACCATAAAATTGACCTGAAAAATATTGGCAACCTATTTGATTATAATACTTCATTCTACAATGTCAAGATAGACATCTTCTCAATCTTGTGTGGAACATTCACAAAAGTAACCACTTTGTGGGCTGTGAAACTACTCATTTAAAGGAATAGAAAACATACAAAATATGTTCCCAAGCCATAATGGAATTAAGTTGGAAATCAATAACAGAAAAAATAGTTGTAAAATCTCTAAACCATTGGAAATAAAGGAATATACTTCTAAATAACACATACTTTAAAGGAAAAATTGTGAAATAAATCAAAATAAATCAAAATGAAAATAAATATTATCAAATTTAGGGAATTCAGAAGTAGCAGTTCTCAGAGGAAAAATAATACTATAGTATTAAATGCATATAATATGAAAGAATAAATAGTGAATGTCAGTAATCTAATCTTCTACTTTAGGAAACTAGAGAATAAATGAGTAATGTGACCTGGAATAAAGAAGACAAAACAATTAGAGCAAGATTAAATATAATTGAAAACATGAAAAAAAAAAAAAACAGAGTTATCAAGTAAAATCAAAGTTGATACTAACCTTTAGCCAGGAAGTTGCACTTTGACATTATTTATGAATTGCAAAAAGAGATATTATGTTTGTAAACTAATCTGTTCCTCTGGGCATGATATCTTTTGATTGTATTAAATTCAGATGTTTCACTTTTAGTTTATTCAATCAAGATTAGGGTTTTGATTCAACCACATCATTAGGTCATCCAGGGTTGTGTCCCTTCCCTGTTGGTGGGCTATAAAAAGTGATGTACAATAAAAACAAGGAAGTAGATACACAGAAAAAATTCACGGAGGATCTTGCAGCCCAGGGAAGAGATATAAGCCTGATAGTTTACAGCTGACCTTGTGAAGAGACAAGAGCAGCTGAGCGCAGAATGAAAGGAGCCCTAGGGAAAGCAATGAGCCCTATGCCAGCCGACAGCTGACGATGGAAGAAGTTGGAAGCCATGGAGCCTTGGGTGAGGAAGTACTTCTTATGGTACCTTGATTTGGGTTCTTTAGGGCCTTGTAACTGTAAGCTTTTACCCTAAATAAATAATCTTTATAAAAGCCCACAGATTGCTGGTACTTTGCATCAGCATCCACTTTGGCTGGCTAATACACAGGCTAACAAATGAAAAAAGAGAGAGGAGACAAATTTCCTGTCTCAGAAATGAAAAAGGGGTCATTACTACTGGTTCATCACTATTAAAAGCATAATGAACAAATAGTATGAACAACTCTTTATAGAAAATTCAATTACTTAGATGAACGGTACCAATTCCTTGAAGAAACAAACCACCAAATATCACACAAGGAGAAATGCACAAGCATTCCAAATAATTTATTTAGATATTTTGCCCACAAACTGTTGAAGCATAACTACCCATTCTTTAAGTGTGATCTATGTATCATGACTTCCTTTCATGATAAGCATACAGAAATGTAGGGAAAATAGAATAATTTTAAAGTTGTCAAATCTGATAAACACTAACTCAACCAATAGCAACTGTTAAGTAATAATCACAGCATGTTTCCCTGATATGAGGTGATAAGAATGGCACTTTACTCTTCTAGATTTATTTCAAGAATTCATAACCCTAATATAATTTTTGAGTATCAGACAAATCCCAATAAAGGGACATTCTACAAAGTATTTCACCTGAACACTGTCAAGATCATAAAAGACAAGGAAAGTCTGAGAAACAGTCCTACCCAAGAAACTGAGCATAAGGAGACACAGTGACTCTATGATATGTGTAGTCCTGGGTTGGACACTGGAACAGAAAGAGAATATTATATTAAAACTAAAGCAATCTGAATATAATTTGAACTTTATTTAATAATACTGTATTAATATTAGTTCACTAATTTTAACTGATTTAATATGTTAAAAATAGGGGAAACTGAGTACACTATGTATGGGGATTCTCTGTTCCATCTTCCCCAATTTTTGGAAATCCTTAAACTGTTCTTTAAAATAAAATTTTATTGTAAATGAAAGCTAAGTATCCTAAACATGCAATGATGTTTTAATTCATTGCATTTACCTTTACAAAAATTAAGTTCCTTTGTTACAAAAATATTGTCAGCTAGAAGTAGTTTCTTTGTATATACTAGTGCTTTTATTGACTAATATATTTACTAAAATTTTTGAGTTACTTATTAAATTTTCAACTTTCTGTTTTAGGAAATACTATAAATAATTAATGATTTGGTCTTTCAAGACTTGTGTGCCCACTAAGGATTTCCCTACATTTTCTGACCCTAGAATAATTGGATATTTTGTTAGTATAATTAATTGCAATGTGCTTCTGCTGCCTGGTCATTAAAATTAGTGATTATAAAACCTATACATGAGGGAATTTTCCATTAAAATAGTTTTCATTTGTGGGGGTGTTTGAGATTAAGAGTTCAAGGGAGCCTCATTGTTTCCAAAGTAGAACAAACCATGAGCACAGCTAAAAGTAAACTGGGAATCATTATGTGTTTTAACTGTCCTTCCTGACGCAATGTGGAATGTATGTAAGAGACACTGATTTGGTAACATGATATGAGAGAAAGAAAGTTTCTTTCCTCAATGTAGTCAGTCATGGTGAGAACATAATTCATGCCTAGTTTCCTTGTGGGTTTTTGGCAATGCAATTGAATAATAAGTTTACATCATCTCTGAGATTGTGGAAACCTTGTCAGGGGATAGGCAGGTGATGGGCAGGCCTTCAGAGTCATAGGCTTATTCTCCATAAGCACAGGATTAGATTTTAGGATTAAGATTAGGAAATTGTAAGGTTGCAGATTAAAGTATTTTATTAAGTACACCAAAAGTTTTGCTACAGCAAAGAAAACAATCATGTTCAAAAAACAGTAGCAGGTTTGAGTTTTTAAGGATGCCAAATGTTTTTTTTGTTTGTTTCTTTTTTACATAAATGTTATTTATATATATATATATATTTTAAATATGCTTAGATTACACAAAAACCACAGGGATTCCCATGTTCCCCACCTCTCACACCTCCCACAACATCCCACATAAACATCTTTCATTAGTGTGGCACATCACCTGCAATGGATATACACATCCTGGGGCTTTGCCACTAAGCACAGACCACAGTTCACATCGTAGACCACACTCTCTCCCACACAGATATGCATGGTATATGATGATGTAAAATGGCCTATATCCGTCATTGCAACATCACTCAGGGCAACTCCCAAGTCCTGAAAAAGCCCCTGTATTACAACTGCACTTCCCCTCCCTGCCCCAAAAGCATCTAGTGGCCACTGGCTTCACCTCACTGTTATAATTTCTTCCATTGCTTGAATAATAATATGTCTACAGCAGAATACCAATAAGTCCACTCTAGTCCACAGCTCTTCCCCCAATCCTGATGGGACTGGAATGGTGATGTCCACTCCACCTCCAAGTGAGAGTGGGCATATATCCCATGGATACAGTGGATGGCATTATCCTGCCTTCAGCTACAGGCTCTCTCCATTCCCTTGGATGGCCGTTGTCCATCATCGTCTCCTCACCAGGTGACTTGGGTGAGTCCATTGAGCTGTAAAGGAGGAATTGCAGCTCCACCAAGATTCCAGACACAGCTAGCACATGGGCAGGCCAGAGGCTCCTATCTCTGAAAGTACACCTAAAAACTCCAGCCTCTCATATAAGTTAGAATAGAAGGGACTGATGGACCATGTGCAGGGAGGACTTATTTGAGTAAAACTCTGTCACTCTCAGGAGCACAGATTCCAAAGTAGAGCCCACTGATGAGGTGTCAATCGCTGGGGCTATCCTGCCTTATATAGGACCTGGGTGTCTCCAGAGCCCTCAGAAACCCATCTGTTTGGGATGATATCCACTTTGCTGTTTTATGAGAACCTACAGAGGTGTGTGTATGCATTACATCTGGGATGACCTCCCGACTCTCTTTGAAGTCTCTTAGACACAGGAATTCATTTGTCTTTACCTTTTTCCCCTTTTATTCAAGGTCTTTTTCCAGTAATGTTGCCAGTTGGCACTTGGTATTAATCCCTCATTGCCAGGGATGCTCATCCCAGGGAATCATGTCCCATGCTGGTGGGGGGAAGGCAATGCATTCATATGCTGAATTTGGCTTAGAGAGAGGCCACATTTGAGCAACAAGGAGACTCTCAGATGGCAACCCTTAGGCACCCCATAACAGTAGGCCAAGTTTCAATTACAAGAGCAAAGCTTCATAAGTCTAGTCATTAATAATAAGAACCCATCATTGAGCCATCCTCTTTTGCCAGACATTGCCCATGCACTCACTGGACTGTTGCTGCTTCTGTGGAGAATGTGGCAGAATTCTCCAGGCTGAGAATTCAGTATTCCCTCATTTATTGAGTGATTGTCTCCCCACCGTGACCATGCCCCATCCCTTGATCATTTGAACAATTTTATATATCTTTCATGTATATTCAGATGAACTTACTTCCTTGAATCCCCCATCCCAGACAGCCCCCACCAATGATACTCTGCAGCCCGCATTGTAACCCTTCTGTGATCTAAAGCTTCCTTGAAGATGAAGCCCATAAACTAACCAAATACAATTAATAGGAAAATGAAATAATAATGATAAGATTAAAGGCAAGAGACAAAATACAAGGAAACACATACACAGAAAAAAACTAAACATAAAATATAATTAATGGATTGGGACATTCAAAAAATTTTGAAAAAAAAAACAAAAAAAAATATTATTTTTTTTTTCTTTTATCACTGTATTATCGGTGTCCAGTGTGTACCATGACCTCTTCCCCTCTCATTCCCCAGTGTTTCCCAAATTTGCATTGAATTTTCAAAGATTTAGGTCACAGCAAAGTCAAACATAGAATACTAGAGATTCCCATATACCCAACCTCCCTCCCCCTTCCCTACCCCATATTAAAACTTTGTGTGTGTGTGTGTGTGTGTATGGTAGCATTCTCATAACTGTTACACAGATAGTGAAACATAGCTACTAAACAGTGTCAATGGTTTAAAATGTAGTTTACAATTTAGATGGTACAATTTAATAATTTTTGATGATATTTATCATATCCTGTGTCCATTACTGTAAGATAATGGAACACATTTCCCATGACCACTAAATACCCCATTTGATCTTTTCTGTTCCTTCCTCCCCACCCATGTGGGGCATATGACACTACCCTCTCTTCACTCACGGGATGACAAGATTCATAATTACATGCCCTGGGTGTTCTAACCTGCCCTTCTTAATCTACACACCTGTTAAGCCTGCATCACCCAACCCAGTAATATCACTACCCACCTGTCCTATCCTTCAATATGCAACTGTACTCTATCAATTTACCATAGATTATGTCCATATGGGTGATGGCTCACAACCTACTCTCCTTTCTCGCTCCCTTGTTAACGTATCTTTCAGAGAGTGGTGCTCAGAGACTGCTCACTTCCCTCAATTCAAATCAGTGAGGTCATATATTCTTTATCCTTCAATGCCTGGCTTGCTTCACTCAACATAAGGTCTTCAAGATTCATCCATGTTATTCCATGTGTTAGCACTATATTCCTTCTAATAGCTGAGTAATATTCCATTGTATGTGTGTACCACATTTTGCTTACCCATTCATTTGTTGATGGCACCGGAACTGATTCCAATGTTTGACAATTGTGAACAATGCTGCTATGAACATTGGTGTGCATACATATGCATGTGTCTTTACTTTCAATTCTTCTGGGTAAATACCCAACAGTGAAATTGCTGGATCATATGGAAGATCTATTGTTAGGTTTCTGAGGAATTGCCAAAGTGTCCTCCACAGTGATTGGACCATTCCACAATCCCACCAGCAGTGGATGGGGATTCCTATTCCTCCACATCATCTCCAACACTTATATTTTGCTGTTTTTTTTTTTTAATAGCTGCCTTTCTGATGTGTGTAAGATGGTATCTCATTGTGGTTTTGATTTGCATTTCCCTAATAGCTAGTAATGCTGAGCATTTTTTCACGTGCTTTTTAGCCATTTGTATATTTTCCTTGTAGAAGTGTCTTTTCAGGTCACTTGCTCATTTTTCAAATGGGTTGTTTGTCCTTTTATTTTTGAGGTGTAGGATTTCTTTATATATGCAGGATACTAGGCTCCTATCACATATATCGTTGCCAAATATTTTCTCCCATTGGGTAAGCTGCCTTTTTATTTTCTCAATAACATTCTTTGAGGTGCAGAAGTTATTAATTTTGATGAGATCCCATTTATCAATTTTTTATCTTGTTGCTCATGCTTTGGCTGTGAAGTTCTTGAAACCATTTCCTATTACAAGGTCCTGTAGATGTTTCCATACATTATCTTCCAAGGTCTTTATGGTTTTGGCTCTTATATTTAGATCTTTGGTCCATCTTGAGTTGATTTTTGTATGAGGTGTGAGATGGTATTCTTCTCTCATTATTTTGGATATGGATATCCAATTCTCCAAGCACCTCTTGTTAAAGTGGCCATTCTCTCCCAACTGAGTGAGCTTGGTGGCCTTGTTGAATACCAGATGACTGTTTATGTGAAGATCTATATCAGAACTCTCAATTCGGTTCCATTGCTCAGTAAGTCTATCCTTGTGCCAATACCATGCAGTTTTGATTATTGTAGCTTTGTAGTATGTTTTAAAGTCAGGTAATGTGGATACCTCCAACTTCATTTTTCTTTTTCAATATGTCTTTTTCAATTTGGGCCCTCTTGCTTTTCCAAAGAGATTAGTTTTTCCAGTTCCTTAAAATATATAGTGTTGATTTTTATTGGGATTGCATTATATCTGTAGATAAGTTTGGATAGGATAGACATCTTGATGATGTTTAGTCTTCCTATCCCTGAACAGGGAATATTTTTCCATTTATTTAAGTATTCTTTGATTTTTATTAACAGTGTTTTGTAGCTTTCTGTTTATGTTGTGTAATATATTGATTGATTTTCTTATATTGAAAAATCCTTGCATACCCAGGATGAAACCCACTTTGTCAAGGTGTGTAATCCTTTTGATATGTTGTTGAATGCAACTAGCAAGTATTTTGTTGAGGATTTTAGCATCTGGGTTCATTAGAGAAATTGGTCTCTAAATTTCCTTTCTTGCGGTATCTTTGTTTGTTTTTGGTATTACGGTAATGTTGGCATTGTAAAATGAGTTAGGCAATATTCCTTCTACTTCTAGTTTTTGGAAGCGCTTAAGCAGAATTCATGTTAGCTCTTTCCGGAATGTTTGGTAGAATTCAGCTGTGAAGACACTGATCCTGGGCTCTTCTTAGTTGGGAGATTTTTGGTGACTGTGTATATCTCTTTACTTGCAAATGGACTGTTGAGTTAATCAATTTCTTCTTTCATCAATGTAGGCTGTTTGTGAGTTTCTAGAAACTTGTCCATTTCCTCTAAATTATCATTCTTGTTGGCATATAATTTTTCAAAGTATCCTCTTATGATACCCTTTATTTCTGTGGGGTCAGTAGTGATATCCCCTTGTTCATTCCTTATTTTGTGTAATTGCATCTGTTCTCTCTTTTTCTTTGTTAGTCTGGATAAGGGTTTGTCAATTTTATTGATATTCTCGAAGAACCAGTTTTTGGTTTTATTTTTTCTATTGCTTTCTTTTTCTCTGTTTCATTTAGTTCTTCTCTAATCTTTGTTATTTCCTTCTTTCTATGTCCTTTTGGTTTAGTTTGTTGTTGTTTTTCCAATTCCTCCAAGTGTGCAGTTAGGTCTACAATTTTAGCTCTTTCTTCTTTTTTAATGTATGTGTTTATGGCTATGAACTTCCCTCTCAGAACTGATTTTGCTGCATCCCATAGGTTTTGATATGTTGTGTTGCCGTTTTCATTAGTTTCAAGGTAGTTGGGAAGTTTTAAGCCATTATATCCTTCAACACTCCTTTGGTTCCCTTTCCCTTCTCTTCTCCTTCTGGGATGCCCATATTGTGTATGATTGTGCATTTTGTGTCGTCAGTTAAATCCCTGCATCCCTGCTTTATTTTTTGTATCTTTTTGTCCATCTGTACTACTATCTGTTTGATTTCAGATGTATTGTCTTCCACATCACTAATTCTTTCTTCTTCCTGTTGAAATCTGCTGTTATGTGAATCCAGCTTCTTTTTGATTTCTTGGATTGTGCCATTGATCACCATCATATTCGTTATCTTTTTTTGTATGTTTACAATTTCTTCAGTATGTTCTCCCAGTGTCTTCTCTATATCCTTAATCTCTTCCTACACTTCTTTAGGTTGGTCCATGGTATTTGTTTGGAAAGCTTTGATTAGTTGTTCAATGTTCTGCATCTCTTTCTGGGTTTTAGTTTGTTCATTAGACTCGTCCATGTCTTCCTGTTTCTCAGTGTGCTTTGTAATTTTTTCTTGCCATCTAGTCATCATTTTAAAATAGATGACTAGATGGGTTTATTCAGTTGATTAGTTTCTCTCTCTGCTCTAGAGTTTTATTTAGCTGGTGGTTCTGTGTTTGTGTTAAGTTTTCTCTTTGACTCTTTTTCTTCTTATTTTATTTCCTTGCTTCTTTCTATGTTCCCTTGAAGGCAAAAGATTAGGGCCAGAGGAATTGAAAGATGTGAGAAAGGAAGAAGGATAATAGTAATATAGATAAAAGTTAGAAGAGGGGACAAATTAGACTTAGTCAAATGAATATTTAACCCATGTAGGCAGTGTAGAGTAATAGGAAAAAAGTGGAGTACCTACAGTGGACTGGGAAACCAAAAGAGCAATGTATATATAATGATTTAAAACACTAGAATGATGAGGAGGGAGAGAAAGAGTAAAGAAATGGCTAAAAGGAAAAAGTTAATTAAAAAAAAAGAAAACAAAATAGATAGAATAGAAATTGAGACACTTAAGTTGTGGGCCAATGAAAAAAATGTGGTATATAACAACCACAACAGAAAGCAGAAGGCAGAAAGATGAAGGAAGGATAAGAGATAGCTTGGGTTACAAAATCAATATAGACGGAGTATGGGAAATCACTGAAGAAGAAGCACAGCAAAAAGAGACAAGCTAGCAGCACATAATTTAAAAAAAAAATGAAAGAAAAAAGAAAAGGGTGAAGAAAGAGGAAAGAAAAGCAAAAGACAACCAATTAACAGAGAAAAACCAAAAAAACCACACAGGCAAGCAGTCAAACAAACCTAAGGAGGAACAGTGTTCTTTCTAGGGTCCTTGTGGAACCTCTCAGGCTGCTTGTGTTTATCAATCATTTCTGTGCAGAGTTCTATCTGCAGGCTTTGAAGGAGATTTTAGCTATTAAACTAAATTATAATGAAGAATTTCAATTTTCATTTTTTAAAGTGACTGTCTTCTTTTTTTGGCAGAATATGGGACCCAAAATAAGTCCTCTTCTAGACCATCCCCTTCACTGAGGCGACCCTAACTAGGCTTGTGGAAACTAATCAAGTACTTCCCACTTCCTGGCCTCCCCAGGGGAGCTGAATTTCTGATGCTATTCAGTGCAGAACGCTAAAAATGGCTAACTCTGCCCACTCTGGAGCCAAGCCTCAGTGTTTATGGGCTGCTGAGTAAATCAAGTTTCCTCAGCAGATTCGCCTTTCCCCTCATACTGGTGCTGCTTCAAGCTGGCTTATGGGCTCCCCAAAGCGATGAAGGGGTCGAGGCAGCCAAATCGATGGTAAAGAACCCCCTCTCCGCCTTCTGTCAGAACCCTCTCTCTCTCGTAGAAAGCTCCTTTCCTGGCTTGGCAGGGTTTGGGCTTATCCCTGGGCAGCTAGGTAAATCAACTTCCTCATCAGATTTACCCCTCCCCTCTGCCAGGTGTTGATTCAATCCAGCTATTTTGTTCACCCAAGCTGCAAGGGGTTCCTGGCAGCCAAATCCACTGAGAGAAAATCTCCCTCACACCTTTGCCAAAGCCCTCCCACTCTCTGAGTAGGCTCCCTCTTACCGGGCCCTGTCACCGGATTGCCGGGTGGGAATCGCAGCTCAAACCAGCATTTTTCCCTAAGGGTGGGGTAAGCCATCTGTGTTAACCACCACAGGCAGGCTTAAAACTCACTAATCTCTACTGATCAGTCCACGCTGTCAACATGCCTGCAGATAGATGTTCCAAGCTTCTCGCTTCATGCGCCCACAGCACAGACACCCGGGGATTACCCTGACCACAATCTGCCATCCTCAGGGAGCTAGTCAGTGAGTGCCCTCCTAAACTGACACCATCTTGTCTCTGCCGTGAAATGTTTTTTTAAAATGATACAAAGGAATTTAACTCAACTTATATTTATTGGACAAGCATTTGTCCATCTTATAGGAGTGGTTATAAGCCAGGTGGGTTTATATTGGACCAAATATAATGAACCAGGACTTGATTGGCTATTTGGGTTGTCCACTTTGTGTGGATTTCAATTTTAAAATGATATCAAGAGGAATCTCAAGGGGGCTGCAAATAGGAAAGTTTTAGGCTTTGAGAGGTCCCTAAGGTTTTTTTTCTCTATACTGTTTTAACAATTTCACCCCTTTCATCATTATCTAGGTTACTAAGACTTGACCTAATTATGTTGTTACTCTATCATTTGCCAGCAAAATCTCTCATGTTTCAAAACTGGTTTCACAAGTTAGCTGAAGTTTGAAATTTTATTTGTCCCATTCACTCTGATTTTACATCTTTAATTGAATTTAGAATTCATTGAGTTATTAGTGAAATAGTACCATTCAAGAGTCTATAAGTCAAACAAAGAATGGGGGATATTATGAATATTATGATTAAGAGGATAAATGCCTGTATTAGGACATCTCTGAACCAAGGTCACCATGCCCCTAGAGGCCAACCAAAAAGAGAATCAGATCAATCATATTTGGGAAATGTGTAAGCTGATTTTCATGCTTCTCTAGCATGTACATCTGCTATTGGTACCCCTTGATAAATTCCTTTGAGTGTAATTTACAAATACACAGCACTGGGTACCCACATTGTACACACACATCCTTGGGAAACCAAAATATAGCCAATTGATTTCATAGAGCAATTTTGTGATACTCCAATACTTCATCATCTAGTGAGATGATAGCATACCCTTAGGGGGAGATAGGTTTATCTAACTTTACAGCTATATTTTCTAATATTATCTGTATTCATATACTGTATTTTCCAATGCAAATGATAACTGCTTAGTGACAAGGGGAATAATAACAAGAACAGAATACTTCATGAGTTTAGACAGGATTAAAGTGTTTTTTCCACAATTCAGTTAGAGCTGTCTCTTGTCTGGCAATTGTCTCATGATGAGTTTTTATAGTATGCGAAGAAAACATAATGTTCCTCATTTTTCTAAATTTCCATTTTGGAAACTAATCATAAATAGCCATTTAGGTAACAGTGTAATAGGAAATAACACAATTTACAGGTAGTGCTTTATATATTGTGTGTCCATATACAAAATAAGGTCCTTGTGGAGTGTAATAAGATTATCTATTGCCTTTCAGGAATAGATACTTTCAGGGCTGATTGGATGTCAAATCCAAAAAGAGGATAATGACCATAATTATCTCTGTTGATACTTGAAAACTTGGTCCCATTTTATGAACAATTTCCTTTGAATCTCAGCCCACCAGAAATTTCTGTCCAGAGTGAAAAAAAATTCTTATGTTATTAAAGCCATGGGTGCACCTGGAGAAATTTTGTGTCTATAAAGAAAGCTTGTTCACTATAGTTTCCTCCTATCACATAAAAGTCAAAAGAGTCTTGCCAAAATAGAAACTGAATATTTGCTATGGCCTACATTATGGTCATTGATATCTCGCTGGTTTATAGTAAAATACCATACTCCTAGGGTTTAAAAAGACCATATTATAATCCCAGTGTGACAGTTTGAATTATGTGAATCCTAATAGTTTGTTCTTGAAACAATCCATTCCTGTAGGTGTGGGGCCCTTTGATTGTATTAAATTCAGTTAAGAAGCTCTTAATTCAATCACTTGATTAGATTAATTTTGATTGAACTATGTTTGTAAGGAATGGCCCAGCTTAGATCTCCACCCTCTTGCTGTCTCCAATATAAACTGAGAACACACAGAGGGAAAGACACAATGAAAAGTGAGCTCTGCCATTTTTACCTGGTCATATAGGAGAGAAGTACAGATTCACCTACAGCTGCAGAAAGACAGAGAAGTCCTGAGAAGCTCACAAATATGCCTGATCACCTACAGCTGATTTCCCTGAGAAAGTAGAGGGAGACACGCAGATCTGCCATCCTGCCTTGCCATGGGGCAGAACTCCAGGATCTGCTAGTAGCTGATCTTTGGTGAGAAAACATATTGATGATGCCTTGATTTGGACATTTTTGCTGCATTGGAAGTGTAAGTTTTACACCAAATAAATCCTCTTTGTAAATGAAACACATTTCTGGTATTTTTGCACTACAGCATTTGAAAAACTAAGACTCCCAGGTTCTGGGACTCTTAAGTCACAACCCAGAGTAACTCCAAAAAGAAAAACTATCTGATTGGTATATATGATGTTTCCTTTCAGATGCAAGTCTTCAAGTGTAAGACGGATGGTTACTAGAAAAATATCTTTTTGGGGACTAAGCAGGCAATAAGTAGAGATGCAGTGGTTACGCTAATTTGTTTCATTTGCTATATGGTATGCTAAAAGGACTAAATAATGGTTTTCATAGTACAAGTGCATAGGGCAGAACAGGTTAAAAGGAAATAAAAGAAAATCATGGTAAAAGTAAGGTATAATTGGTGATAAAGATATGACAGTGTGAGGAGCATAAGATAAATAAAATAACATTTAGACAGTGAAAAAGAAGAGACAGGGAATAAAGGAAATCCAGACAGGTTTTGATTCATATTCTTAGGGATCATCTATTTGTTCTGATGTCTTGGACAGACATTGTCTACAACAGATGCCATCTACTTTTTGAATCATTGCATCAATTTTAGCTTGTTTGTGAAATAGGGGTGACCTCCCAAGAGCTTACACATGTTTTACTTGTAATATGTGAACACAATTCCCTGTAGGTTTCTTGCCATTCTGGTGGGCAATAAAACTTGATAAAGACCTTCCTAACTAGTTTCTAAAGCAGTCTTGTTGATGTCTTTTCCAGTACACTAAGTAATTAGTTTAATGTCATGAAGAGTACACTGTAAAGAAGTCTCAGGAAAGACAGCCCGGTAATGTGAATAATTTAATTGAATATGTGTGATTTGTCCTTTACAATATTAACAATTTCAGAAAGGAATAGAATGGAGTCTGGCATAGTAAGAGATATAATGAGCCTCATGTGTCCTTCCATTATTTCAAAGGAGAATAGCCAATGCTTTCCTGAGGAACTAGATCTTATGGAAAATAAGGCTTGCGGAAGCATCTTAGGCCAAGGTAGAGAGATATTCAGATAATTTAGTTACTTTAAGTTTTAAGATACCAGTTGTTCTTTCTAATTTTCCTGATGATTAAAGATGGTAAGTATAATGAAGCTTTTAGTTGATGGGCCAGATCTTGCAAAGTTCCTTGATTTATACTTCAAGTGAAATGGGTGTCCCTCTCACTTGAGAGAATAGTGGGAAACCCCACCTGGTGAAAACAAAATCTAAAACCTTTTTAACTATTGTTAAGGCAGTAGCCTTATGACATGGAAAAGCTTCCATTCATCCTGAAAATAGACATATGATAACAAGGACATATTCATATCCCATAGAAGATGGTAGCTGTATGAAGCCCAATTGAAGATGTTCAAAGGGCTCTGTTGATTGAGGTATTTGACTCTGTCCCAAATTTATAGTTACCAGGTTTATGTAATTGACAAGTGGAACAGGATTCATTTACTCACCATGTTTCTCATTTAAAGCCCCCCCAACAATGATTTTTTATATTCAAAACAATAGATTCTGGATCATGGAGGCCCAGGTCTTTGCTATGGGCCATTTTAGGGACTCAGGTGCTAACAGGTTACCATCTTGGAATCACGAGAACCCACCAGAGTGGAGGGCACATCCATTTATGAACCGATTTTCTTTTTTCAATTTTGGTATCTGATTTTAGAATTGAACTCATGGACCTTTGAGAAGTCTCCTTGAACTTGTTTAAAGGTATTAAAATCCTTAGCTCTTGACTGGAAATTTTTTGTGTTGTCTATTTACCATAGAGGTAAGCCAAAGCATTTCCTTTATGCTTATCATTGTCTCCCCTTGAGTGAGCTTCAATTTTTATAATTTTTATAATGACTTTCTCTCATGGGTATTATAGAATCTTGAAGAGATCATTTACTAGAAGATCATTTTTTTATGGGTGTCTCTGCAGATACCGTGACTTGCCTTTGCTTCCAAATCATGTCAAAATTAGAGACTACATTCTTTATCCATATTCCTGTGAGTATTGAACATAGTAAATAAAACATTTTGAAAATATTGTGTCTCCTTAAGTTGTGGACTAAGTGAACCAGAATGGGCATAAACCTGAGGCCTTATAAAATAAATTCACAGGGAGAGGGCAGAAGCAGGGAATCAATGGGAACCCATAAGGAAAAGGAGAAGACATCCTCATGTGACAGAGGGAAGATATTCAAGTTAAGAAACTCCAAGATTTATGCCAGCCAGTTCCAGAATATACCAAAACTGGGAGAAAGCAAGTCTTCTATCCTCTGAAACTCTGAAACAGTAAGTTCCTATGGTTTAAGCCAACCCATGATGTTAATTGTGACAGTAGCTCAAACAAACTAAGGCAGCTACTGACATCTGCCTGGAAATACAAATACAACACACAGGAACATGGATAAAGATTAAAAATATGTCTAAATTAGACTACATAATTTAATCTACCACTGTGATTGATTGGATACCAACTAATGTGTCTGTATATTATAGAATTATACATGAACATAAATATAAATGGAGTTGGTTACATAGCAGTTTTTCAATTTTGCAGTATTCATAAGTATTAGAAGACTGAAATTGACCATGAAACAGATTCATTAACCCCTGGCCCTCCTGAAAGAATGAAGACAACTAATGAATGATCTTCATATGCTTGACAAAAGATGAAGACCTAAGCCTCTCTTCACAGGAGAAAAAGATCTCAATACATGGCACCTGGCAGAGTTTCATAAAATATAAATCTAATATAGGTCACATGTGTAACTTCTAATTTTCTAGTATCCAGATTTAAAAATTTAAAGGAAACAGGAAAAATAGTTTGAATAATGTTATAAATCCAATATATCCAAAATATTATCTTTTCAATATGTAACCAATATAAAAATACTGAAATGATTTGTATTAGTATTTTGGGTACTGTATTTTATATTTGGTATTAACTTTACACTTACAGCACAACTCAACTGTTAAGCTAAATTTTCATTAGAAATACTTAGTCCAGATTTAGATTACATGATTTTTGCAATTTAAAAAGAAGTTGCTCCAAATAACTGAATGACACTATCAGAATATAAATTCAAATGAATGAAATTGTATAAAATGAGGAGTTCAACAACTCAGGCACATTTGTCACATTTGACTAAGCCATCATATTGCAGTGCTTAGAGATAGGTTAAAGGGATAATAAGATTCAAACAGAATGGGAGATCACAATCTAGAAGCCTGTACATTAAGAGAAATGTCAAATATGTGTATTATATTAAGAAAGTTGGCACAATGATAAAGAGTAGAATTTTGAGACAAAACAAGAAACCAGTGGTGAGAAATGCAGATAGCCTAAATATTTTCAGATGAGGGAGCAAATGAAAAAAATCCTGCTTCCTGTTAATTTGCTAGCCTTAGTGTCTAGAATAAATTGAGTGTGTTGTTAGATTAGTTTACATGGAGAGGGCACAAGTATGTTTCAGAACATTGCCATCATTCCCTGCAATGAACTTAATTTTTTCTTGAATTTGGGAGTGTGGCAGGTTGACTTATGGAACACAACATACCTATATTTTTATCTTAATCTGTTGTCATGGGTGTGAACTGATTGTATATAAAGTCCTTTTGAACATGATAGTTTTATTTAAGATAAGAGCAACTGAAAAAGGGATGGCTTTTAGTGCAAATTACTGGAGACATTATAAAGAGAACAACTCATAAGCCAGAGTCAGAGAAACACGATATGAGGCATAAATTGGAAGTCAGCAGTAACTGAAAAAGCAGTTAGAAATGAGAAGACATTGCATGTGGCTAGAGGAGAAATATAAGTCAAGTAATCCAGAAGTTTTCCAACAGTCTGAACCAGAACTCTATAGGCTCTGGGGGGAAAGTATGATCTTACTGACATCTTGATTTTGGAATTCCTCTATCATCAAATTTGTAAGGTGATAAATTCCCATTGGTTAAGTTAACCCATTGTGCCCTATTTGTCATAGCAGTCTGGGAAGCCAAGATAAAGATAGAAGCATAGGGACACATAAGTAACTAAAATATTTGGATATTTTTATGCACAAATATTTCCTTCTTAAATGGAAAACAAACCATAGCAAACATTTCAAGTTATTCAACTGATTAGGCTTTTCACATTTTACACATATTTATTTCTGTCTAGTTCTCATTTGTGGCCAGGTTTTAAAGTTTTCTCTACTCATTTTGATCTCTTAGTGTCAGGATTTTGTTTGAACTTGGAAGGAATGGATCTACTTATTCTGTTATTTCTGCATAGGGTCATAGACACTTTTTAGTTTGTATTTTCCTATGCAGACAACCTATTAATTTATCCCAGTCTTACCAATTAAGCTTATAATAGATAAGAAACTTTCCATTTACTTGAATATTTGAAGGACATTCTGTAATTTTCAGAAATTTGGAAAAATATATCTTCTAATCTGTGACATACTAAAGGTATAGTTATACATTTACTTGTGGCTATTATTAGCGCTTCATATGAAAAAGGCCTGGTAATACTCTTGCATGGTTTTCCTTAAATAGTTTTATTAACATCAATGAATCTATGAGCTAAGATGGTCACAAGATCTTCACCCTAGAAAGTATGCTAGCTATGTGGAAATCATCCAAAACTGAGTTTTAGGACTCTGTTTCCAAAAATAGTTTCTTGATTGATGAAACCGTAGGTGAATTTTTAAAAGAATATCAGCTAATAACCACTAATGAGAGGTATGATTATCAGGTGGTACTGTAAGTATTTTTCAAAAATATTTTTTATATAATTATTTTGTGCATATGGGTTATTGAACCTATGATTAAATCCTCTAATTGTTCTATGTCATTAGGTTGTTTTTATTTTTGCTTTTGCTCATTTTGCTGTTATTTTGATTCAGATTAGGGGAGAGAAGTTTGAAAGGATCATGGATAATAAGTGGTTTGCAAGTGCTGATTTTGGATTTGGACGTTGTTATTTTAATTATTCCTGTTACTTTTAAAACCTTGAATGCTAGATTCTGTAATTTTTTTTAGATTCCTTTTTCTGATTAAAAAAACCTTTCACTCAACAGAGAGCTTCAACATACATGGCTTTATAAGACTCTATATATGTGTTCAACTTTTTGGAATCAAACATGCCAGTTAGTGGCAACTATACTTTCAAATTATTTTAGAATACAAAATGTTTTTTCCTCAGATATATAAAAAAAAATTTTCATAATTTTTATATGTGACAAAATAAATATTCTTAGAACTAACTGTACAGACTTCCATTTCACTTATTGTGGAAGATTGAATTTTCAAAATAGCCTTCTCAAAGGAGCTGAACAATTTCAAACATGATATTACACAATTAAAATATACTCCCAGGTGAGCAGGAAAAGAGAATTACTAGACAAGGACCTTAAGAAAGCTAGGATTAATATATTATATAAAATAGAAGATGAAAATAGAAATGATAGATGGACATATAGAGATATATAGAATAAAATAGAAATTCCAGAAGTAAAAGTTATCAAGGTAGAAATAAAGAATATAATAGATATTACATAAATATAAAATATTTCTGAAATTAGTAATCAATAGTTGTGATTCAAAACATATTAGGCATATCAGAAGACCTTATTTTTCATGGGAATCAGGTCCATATAAAATATATAAATTGAAGCAAAGACAGGAAACATAATTGGAATATACATAACAGAATTAATATATGTGTTATTCAATGAAAATTTATAACTTACATGCTATTTTCATCCCAGGATAAATGTAGAAAAAAAAATGAAGTGGAGGAGAAGTGGCAAGATGGTGTTGGTTTAAATGGGCACTCACCATCTCTTTTGCAAGGGGTGGCTGAGTCTGGGAACGCAACAGAGCAGGAGGCTTTAAGGTACAAATCTAGAGGGAGCTGGACAAGGAATAGGTTTCTCTAGGTAAAATCATGATGTTTTTGCTCCATGGCTGGCTGCGGATGGCTAAGCCCCACCCTTGGGGTAGGAAGCTACTGTAAGCCCTGAATGCTGACCACACAGTAGGAGGGAGCATTCTCTGAGAGTAGGAGGGGAGGGTTCTAGGGAAGGGTGGAGAGTGGTTTCCTTTCTTTGGGTTTGGTTTCCTGGATCCCATTTGAGCTTTGGGGTGCATACCAGCTGTCTTGAGTTGAAACCAGGAAAAGGAGAGAGGTGAATCTACTTAGGAAGCCTGATTTACCTAACCAACCTGGATTAGAGAAACTTAGCCTAGGAGGAGCAGAGTCAGGCAATTGACTAGTTCTCTGCTGAAAAGTATCAAAATTTCAACTCCCCTAAAGGAGGTGGGCAGAAGAAAGTGCTTAATAAACTCCCAAGGGCCTAGTTAGTCTCTCCTGGGAGGATGGGGTGGTCTGGAAGAGGGTTGAGAGTAATTTTTCTGCAGTGAGTTCAGTCACCAGGGTCCAATTTGAATTTCATAAGGGAACTCAACCTGACCAGGAGAGGTGAGGCAGTTATCTGTTCACACAGTCTATTGCATCCTGCTGCCCTGGGAGAGAAAGCAATAAAAATAGAAAGGGGGCAGATACAGACAGACTCCAAATCATCAGGAATCTACACACATGCAATGACTCAAACCTGCCTGAAGAAAAGTTACTAAATAGTTTTCTGAAGAGCTAACAGACCCAATGAGAAAGGTTAGTTCAGTGGAGGATATTCTGCCTTGAATATACAAGGTCTGTAGTTCAATTCCTGGCTCCTCTTAAAGCAGTGATCCACCTATCATACATCGAGCTGATACTTTAGAACAGGGAGAAAATAGACATTATTTTGGTATTATCTTCTATTGGTTATTTTATTTATCCTAAAAAAAGGTTATTTAAAAAAAATTAACTTAGTTTACTTGCTAAAACCCACTTCAAAACCTGCAGAGGGCAGCCTGCAGGGTAATTGATTGATGAATACTGGCAGCCTGAGAAGCTCCTCAGGGCCCTAAGAGGGAAGGCTGTTTTTCTTTAGTTTGTGTTTGACTGCTTGTTTGTGTGTTTGTTTTTTTGTGTGTGTGTTTTTGTTTTTATTTCCTTTTTCTTGCCCAACATTTTTTTTTCTTTTTCTCTTTTTTTTCTTAATTAGGTGCTGCTGGCTTGTTTTTGTTTGCTGTGTTTCCTCTTCCTTGATTTCCCTTTTTCTGTGTATACCAATTTTGTCTACCAAAGCTATCTCTTTTCTTTCCTTCATCTTTGTATCTTCCACTTTGTGTTGTTGTTCTTACATTCCACCTCCTTTTGATTAGTATTCAATTTTTCTGTTCTTTTCCTACCTTGTCCATCCTCTTTTCTTTCTTTTATCAACTTTTTCCTTTTTGTCTTTTCTTTTCTCTTTCCATCTCTCCTCATCATTATGGCTTTTTAATTCATTCTATATATTTTTCTCTACCCAATTTCCCATTTCATTGTGGATAACCATTTTTTTATTCCTATTACTCTACATTGTTTACATGAGTTAAATATTCATTTACCAAGGTCTTATATGGTTCCTCTTCTAATGAGTACTATTATTATTACTATTATCCTTTTTCTCTTAGGTCTTTTGCATTCTCTGGCCCTAATCTTTTCCCTTCAAGGGAACAAAGACAACAGAAAGGAAATAGAATGAAGAAAAATGTGTCAAAGAGAAAACATAACACATGCACACACAAAAGCAACTCAATAAAACCCTAGAGTAGAGAGAGAAGCTAATCAAATGAATAAACCTATCAAGATAAAAAGGTGACCAGACAACAAGAAAAAATTACAAATCATACTAGAACAGGAAAACATCGCCCAGTCCAATGAACAAACTAAAAACCAGGAAGAGGTGCAAAACATTGAGCAATTAATCAAAGGCATCCAAACAAATATTGTGGATCAACTTAATGAAGTGAAGTAAGAGATCAAGGATCTTAAGAAGACACTAGGAGAACACACTCAAGAAATTGTAAACATACATAAAAAGATAACGGATATGATGGTGATGAATGGCACAATGAAAGAAATAAAAATACAATAGAAGCACATAAGAGTAGATTTGAACAGGCAGAGGAAAGAAATAGTGATGTGGAAGACAATACATCTGAATTCAGACAGATAATAGAACAGATAGAAAAAAGACAGAAAAAATCCATCAGGGACTTAGGGATTTGAATGATAACAAAAGACACACAAACATATGCATTACGGGCATTCCAGAGGGAGAAGAAAAGGGAAAGGGGACAGAAGGCATGTTGGAGGAAATAATGGCTGAAAACTTCCCAACCCTATTGAAGGAGATTGATGTACATGTCCTGAAAGTGTCGTGCATACCAAACAGTATAAATCCCAACAGACCTACTCCAAGACTTATACTCGTCACACTGTCCAATGCTCAAGACAAAGAGAAAATCCTGAAAGCAGCAAGAGAAAAGAGAACCATCACATACCAGGTAAGCTCAATATGATTAAGTACTGATTTCTCATCTGAAAGCATGGAGGCAAGAAATTAGTGGTATTACATAGTTAAGGTATTAAAAGAAAAAAACAAAAACTTCCAGCCAAGAATTCACTACCCAGCAAAGCTGGCATTCAAAAATGATGGAGATTTCAAAATATTCACAGATAAGCAGAATTTAAGAGAGTATGCCAATAAGAAAACTGCCCTTCAAGAAATACTAAAGGGAATTCTGCAGGTTGAAAGGAAAAAAAAACACAAAACAAGAGAGTGAGTGTTGGAGGAGAATGTAAGAACAACTAAAAAGACAAAAAGAGAAATAAAATAAACATATGAAATACAAAAACCCAAAGAAAATATAGCTAATTTAAGTAATTCTTTGAGAGTAATAACACTGAATTTTAATGGATTAAACTCACCAGTCAAGAGACATAGATTGGCAGATTGGATAAGGAAAACTGACCCAGCTCTATGTTTTCTACAGGAAACCTATCTTAGACCCAGGGATTCAAAGAGGCTGAAAGTGAAGGGATGGAAAACAAATTTACAAGTAAACAATAACGGAAAAGGGCAGGAGTAGTTATACTAATAATGGGGGAAAATAGACCTTAAATGCAAAGCCATTGTAAGATACAAAGACAGACACTATATATTTGTAAAATGGGTAATTCTTCAAAAAGTAAAAACAATCATAAACATTTATGCACTTAACCGAGGTGCCTCAAAATTCATGAGGCAAACACTAAAAAAACTAAGTAGAGAAATAAAAGCAGCTACATTATAGTGAGGGACTTTAATACAACATTATCAACATTAGACAGAACATCTTGACAGAGAATAAATAAAGAAACAAAGACTTTGAATAATTCATTTTGAGATCAAGACCTAATAAACATATACAGAATACTACACCCAAATACAGTGGGATATACATACAGAGGGAAATTCAAAGCTATAAATGCATACATCAAAAAATAAGAAATAGTTAAAAATCAAAGGCTTAACTAAACACATGGAGGAATTAGCAAAACAGCAATACACTAACCTCAAAGGAAGTAGAAAGATGGAAAAAACAAAGATTAGAGAATAACTAAATGAAATAGAAAATAAGAAAGCACTAAAAAATATAAACAAAAGCAAAAGCTGGTTGTTCGAGAAGATCAATAAAATTGACAAACCTTTAGTTTAACTAACAAAAAAAAAAATAGAGAAAAGATGCATATACACAAAATAAGAAATGAGGAAGGGGATATCACCATGGACCCCATAGAAATCGAGTATTATAAGACAATATTTTGAAAAATTATAAGGCAACAAGAAAGATAATCTAGAGGAAATGGACAAATTCCTAGAAACATACATACAGCCTACTTTGACAAAACAAAAAATTGATGAACTCAACAGAAAAATCACAAATAAAGACATAAAATCAGTCATTCCAAACCTCCCTACTGGGAATAGAGGCAACATCCCTTTGGTTTAAGTGTGGACTCACCCTCTCTCTTGCCAAAAATGGCTGAGTGGGGGCAAGATCCTGCCCAAGTGAGCTGTTTGGGGAACCCACAGAGCAGGAGACTTCAGGACATCTATATGGAGAGACCTGGACAAATTGCTCAAGGCAAAATCCTGAGGTTTTTGCCTCTGAGGCTGGAAACTGCTGGATGGCTAAGCCCCACTCTCAAGGCAAAGCCACTGTGAGCGCTGAGCCCCAACTCCAGCTGATCACTCAGGAGTGGGAGCATACTCTAAAAGTTGAAGGGTTCTGGTGAAGGGATAAGACAGGTTTCTTTTCTGTGGGTTTCATTGCCTGGACCCCCTTTGATCTTTGAGGAACACACTAGCTGGCTTGAGGTGGCACCAAGAAGGAGGGAGAGATGAACCTGCTGAGGTAGCCTGATTTACCTAACTGCCATGGGATAGAGAAATTTGGCTTAAAGAGGGTTCAGAAATGGCAATTGACTAGTAATGTGTGGAAAACTATGAAAATTTCAACCTCCCTAGGGGAGATGGGCAGTAGGAAGTGCTTAATAAGCTTCCAAGAGCAATTCCACTGCTGGGTATATACCCAGAAGAATTGAAAGCAAGAACAAGAACAGATAAATGCACATCAATGTTCATAGCGGCATTATTCACCATTGCATTTGGGTTGGAATCAACCCAAATGCCCATCAACAGATGAATGCAGAAACAAAATGTGTTATATACATACAAGGAAATATTACTCAGCTGTAGGAAAGAGTAGAGTACTAACACACAGGATAACATGGATGAATCTTGAGGACCTTATGTTGAGTGAAGCAAGCCAGGCATTGAATGGCAAATAAAACATGACCTATCTGATATGAGTTAAGCAATCTAGACAACTCAGAGAGCTAGAGACTGGAAGATAGGTGTACAGGAAATAGAAAGGGAAAAGAAGGTTGTGAACCAATGCCCTTATGGACAAAAGCTATGATACGGTGGAAGTGAGTAGCTGGGCAGTGAAGGGATATGACAGGGGTATAGGGATGCTATTGGTTTGGGCAGTGCAATCTTGTCAGGGGTTATGGTGGGCAGGATAGGTTGGACAGTCCATCGAACTGGATGGAGTTTTGGGGGAGGGAGTAGTTGAACAATGGGGATTGTTGGAAAATGGGTGAAACTACAATGATGAGAATACAGTTTTGGCAATATGACATGGAAGATTTACTAGTTTAGGTTACTAGATGGTGGGGCATTTGGTATAAGGCACACTTGGGGAAGTCTTCAAGAGAATGTTTGAGTGATCATTTTGTCATAGTGTGCTGTATCAGTGGGGGGAGACCACATAATGAGTGGGAAAGAGTTGGACTCCCATGCTGAGGAGGCCCAATATGTTCTCACACAGAGGGGACAGTGTCTACTGAGAGCATGAGAAGTTCCTAATAGGGGAGGACAAACTAGTATGTCTAGCCCTCAGCATTGAAGCAAATATCTATGAACTTTGTCCTCCAAGGACTGAAGCCTGGTGGTCACCATGGACCCTGAAGGGAGGGGTACGGAGGAATAGAATAGATGAAAGGGGTTATTCAGGGGACAATGGAAGTGTGCTGCATGATCTTGCAATGCTGGATATAGGCCATGTTAAACTTCATCAAAAATTTGTAGAAGTGTATGGTCTAAAATGTAAACCATAATGTAAACCATTGACCATGGTTAGTAGCTATATTTCAATATTTACATATCAGTTGTAACAAATGTACAATCCACATGTAAAATGGTTATTAATAGGGAAAGGGGAAAAGGGGGAGGATGTTCAGTATATGGCAGTCCCCTATATTCTGTACGTAAAATGTGACCTAAGACCTCTTTGAAGACAAAAAATATGTAAGACAGTGGGGAAGAAATGTAAGAAAATGCTACTGTACATACAGGACAACAGATAATACAGTGATGAAAGACAAATGTCAAAAAATTTTTATGAATATTTATCATTTTTAATACCCCTTTTCTACTTTATTTTAGTTTTAGTTTTTCTAAATTTTTATATATTTTATTTCTTATGTTTACACTTATCATTATTATTTCATTTTTCTATTAGTCAAATTTGGCGACATTTTTGGTTCCATTTTTGAAGAAGTTTTGGATCACAGAAGAGTTACAACTATGGCAGGGGAGGGTCAATGGTGTGGGGTGTCAGTGATAGGGCATGCATGGGAGGAAGTTCACTTGGGCATACATATAAAGTATATAAATATGTTCAAATGTTCATGGGGCATTGCCACTGTTGGCAGAGATTCACACAACAGCCAAAGGATTGTTGAATCCCCATCCTAGGGAGCTCTGCCACATTTTCTAATGGAAAAGTAACAATCCCCTAAGGATGGTCCATTGATGGGTCCTTGATATTGATGACTATACTAATGAGCCTTTTGCCTTTGAATTTGGAATTTGGCTGAGTGTTGCAGGGTGCCTAAGAGTTGCCTACTGAAAGCCTCCTTGTTGCACAAATGTGGCCTCTTTCTAATCCAAACTCAGCATATAAAGGAATTACCTTCCCCTCAGCAAGTACATGACTCTCAGGGATGAGCCGCCCTGGCACCATAGGATTAACTCCAAGCACTGCCTGGTGATACAACTGGTAAAAGACTTTGAATAAAAGGGGGAATGTAAAAACAAATGAGTTTATATGGCTAAGAGAATTCAAAGTGAGTTGAGAGGTCATCACAGAGGTAACGCTTATGCACTTCTTGGCCTGATCTCATAGATTGTCAACGTGGACACTGCCCCAATCAATGGGGCTTCTAAGGAATCTGTAGACATCCAGGTCCTGTGGTCATGGTGGATAGCTCTGGGGTTTGGTGTCTTGCCAGTGGGCCCTACTTTAGAAACTGAGCCCCTGAGTGTGACAGAGTTGGACTCAGATGTGACTTCTCTATGCATGCCTCTTCTGTCCCTTTTGTTTGAACCTATACTTGGTACTGGAGTTTGTAGGTGTATGTCCAGGAGACTTTAATGTTGTAATTCAGCATGGAGTTAGATGGTGCCAAGAATGAAGAAGAGAACACAAAGTCTGGGATTAGAGGCCCTCACTCCATGTGGAATGCAGGCAAGTTTATTTAGGCTGAAGCTGCTTTTTATACTACAAAGCTGATATCTAAAGTAGGGTGTCCTTCGGTAGTTCCTCCACTTGGCACGTAAGAGCGCTGCTTGTTCCTGTGTTCCTAGATAATCTTTCTTGGGATTTCATACAATAACTTCTTAGTGGGGAGTTCATTCCTCTCTGCCTCCTCCTATTGATGTCTGCAGTATGCAGTGTCCTCGGAGACATTTACTAATGTTTCTCTGCCAGCAAGCTTGCTTTCTAAATGCTTAACCTTTTATGCTCTGGCTGTCAGCATCTTTTCCAACACTTGAATTTTTGGGCTGTCCATGTGCTGGCTGGGCCCTGAGCCTCGGGGGAGTTGCAGCACCTACTCTCCATTTAATGGTACTCATCCTGGACAGCAGATGGTGATGTGAGGAGGGACAACCACCACACCAAGGAACCAAGAAAGTCCACAACTGCAAGCAAGAAAGTCCCTCCAACAGCCATATGTGATCTATGTTCCCTATCAACTAGAGGTGGATTGGGCATCATCACCCCAGAATACTCAGGATTGATGAATAAAATATGGACTAGAGTATCCTTCCTGATGTTCTCCTGTAGACTTATTGTGATTACAGCAATGGATGATATTGTATCATTGATATAGATACAGTGGCCAGTGGAGGTGCTGAAGTCAGGGAGAGGGAAAAAGAAGCATAATATAGGGGTAATTTCAGGACTTGGAATTGACCCAGATGACATTGTGGTGACAGATACAGGCCATTATATATCCTGCCATAGCCTATAGAATTGAATTAGAGAGAGTGTAAACTACAATGTACACTCTAATCCATGCTTAGGGGCAATGCTCCAAAATGTGTTCATCAATTCCAATGAAAGTGTCATACAAAAGAAAGAGGTTGTCAATGTGTAGAAGAGAGGGAGGTCTGGGTGGTGGGATATATGGAAATATCATATAATTTTTATGTAAAAAAATTATTGTTATCTAAGTATCTCTTAAAAAAATAATATATATATATACATTAAAATACCTCCCTACTAAGAAGAGCCCTGGAAAAGCTGGCTTCACAGGTGAATTCTACCAAAAACTCCAGAAAGAATTAACAACAGTCCTGCTTAAATTCTTCCAAAAAGTAGAAATAGAAGGACTACTGCCTAACTCATTCTATGATGCCAAAATTACCGTAATACCAAAGCCAAATAAAGATGCCAAAAAAAAGGAAAACTACAGTCCAATCTCTCTAATGAACCTAGATGCTAAAATCCTCAACAAAATACTT
>JAQZBX010008714.1:0-47548 GCA_029593785.1 Cabassous unicinctus | reverse complement strand
TTTTTTTTTAATTTGTAAAATGATATATAATATATATGCATATATGTGCATTTGTTTACATAAATGTTATTTGTTATATATATATGTATACATTTTATAAAGGTGCCTAGATTACCCAAATATTACTAAGAAACTACAGGGATTGCTACTGTCTTTTTGAACAGAAGAATTTCAATTCCTAATTTCCTTATCTTAAAAAAAGGAAATGACTCTTTGTATAAACATTTTGCATGATATAACTTCAGAATATTTACAATGTCTTTGGAGGAAACTATAGCTAAGACACATACATTTATGGACGTTTGTTTTACATGTGCATATATACATATGCACATATATTTTATAGATACCATAGAAAAACTACAGTATGAAATTTGAATGTGAAGTAATACTAAGTCCAGAATTTATGATTTAGCTAATTTACTTGTATGAGTTTCTTCCTTGTCCCCTAAATAATATAAAATATTTTATACTATGTATTAAATATAATAAATACTCTATAATAAGTTTGTATGAATGGATAAGAGATGATTGTGGCAAATATTAAGTGTATACATATACACAAAGACCATTCTAACTTTCACACATTATCTCATCCCTCCACAAATACAAAAATGTTCAGCAATGTTTGTAGTTTTGAAGCATTTCTGTATCTTCAAGAGGCCTTTAGGTATTTATCTGTAGCGGAAATTGAAAGTAATCTCCAAGAACCTTTTAGACACGAGTAGGCTTTCTGCGGGCAGCTCTGTAGGAAAATTGATTGAGGGGGAAAAAAAATGCACCATTCACCAGACACTGAGCTGAAAAATTTAAGTGCGGTGAGTTCAATCTCTTTTTATGCTACTTTTCTCATTGCACATTGATTAGAATGTCATTAAAAATAATAAATGGCTAAATATGAGTGTTACCAAATTATTTCAGTCTCTATTACCCTAGAAGATCAAATGATTTTCATAACCGATGCCATTGTGAGAGGCTCAGTTTCTTCTGCTGCCTATCCTTGCTGCTCCTGTTGTGATAACTGAAGAGAACACTCATCAGACTCGATGTGAACTGGTTGGAGTGACAGTTGGTGAACCAGCAGTTGGCCAAATGATGAACTCAAGCATAGTCTGTCATTTACATGTTTCTCTAGTGAATCCTGATCTTCCCCCAGAAATGATGTAAACTTATCTAATGTTATTACCAAGCATTGAATTGAGCATTCAGGAAATGTTCCACATGCTATAATTGGGTATTCTGAAAATTAGGTTCCAATCTTTGTGTAATTTGTCATCAAATATTTTGGCAACAAACAAAAAGGCTTCCATGAATCTTTCTCTTATTCTATACCCTCTTTCTCTCTGGACAGAAACTATTTATCAGACTATCTAAATCAAGAAATGCTGGCATGATTTGGTTCAGCTATACGGTTTCAATGCTATTTTTTATAGTGGCTTATTGCAAAGATCTCAGTAGATTCACAGACCTTTCTGTTAGTGTCCACTTCAACCATGTGGGTGATCCATCAATTTCATATTTTAATGATGTATATGCAATAGTACCCTTGTTTGTAGGCAGTGTCTATAGATGCAGAATTCCATCTAGTTCAGTACCCTCCCTCATCCTGCATTATCAAAAATTTTAGTTGCTTTGGCTGAAAAATGAAATTTGCATTCAGTATGGCCATGTCTTTAAAGAAAACAGAACATTTATTTCTTCTTGCCTCTCATTTAGTAACCTGGAATAGTTCAAGTAACATCAGCAGCAGCAGCAGCATCAAAAACAATAACAAAAGCATAACCATAATTCACATGGAAAAAACATAATTAGATTCAGTTATGATTTATATTGGACCTCAAGTCAGTTGGAATCACATCTGGTGACTTCTTGATAGAAATCTACTTACAGTGTATTCATTTGTATATTCTAGGATGTAATAAACTCAAAATCAGTTACAGCAATCTCAGACCACATGGCATATTTCCTCTCAAATGCACATTCACATTTCTTATCTCTGCCAGTAGATTAAGATTTACTCATATCTCAAGGAAAAGTAGGTGGTTATTCATAATAAATGAAAACATTATAAAACCAGTAGTTCATACTTTGAAATAAGAGGATCTTCTTTAAAATTACATTTTCTATTAAAAGTCCCCTTTTGTGAATATTAAAGCAGTTTGTGTAATTAATGTGTTTAAACCCATATGAACATTTGACATTTGACATGTAACTTCATCCACAGAGTGGCATGCAAACTCTATCTAAATGTAAAGGGGGATCGATTGGGACTTTAAGACCATAACATTTTAAAACCTAAGAGTTTTTAATAAGTTTTAGTATAGTCAAGAGAAGTGAGCTGAAAGAAATAAATGAATGTTTATACTTATAGTGGTTATTATTTGTTGATCTTTTAGGATTTCCAGATGACTAGCATATTATCATTAATTGGCCAAAATATTGTGAAGTTAGTTACCAAAATCTCCCTTTCACAGCTGAAGAGACAGGTGCTCAGTGGTGTTCATACACTGTCCTAAATTCTGAGGGCTTGGATACCAACTACGGTTCTCTTGTGGGTAAAGGTCATGCTTTTTTAAAATTAATAATACTTTGCTACAAAACTTAAAATCAAGTGACTCAAATAATAAGTATTCAATCTAGTGTTTGTTATAAACTTTCACTTTCAAATCAAATACTTAAAAAAAAACTAACGGGAAAAAACACATATCAAGATTTTCTTTAAATGTGAGCAGGTCTTCTTGAGCTGTCTTCAGGCAGTGTAGTCTACCTGTAAATTAATTTCTAAAATTAGGCCAGAACAAATACAAAACTGGAAATTAAAACCTAGTCATATACAAATTGCATAATTTTAGACCGGTGAATGAGTTTAGAGTTTATTTGTTCCAGCCCCAATTTTCAGAAATGAAGTCCATTAGGACTTAAAGTAACTGTCATTTACTGTCATTTAAGGACATTTAGATGTTGGGAAAATGGCTAGTCAAAGAAATGGAACCTAAAAATCAATTTGGATAGATTAAATCTTTCTATTACTAAATGAAACACTTAAACAAAAATACTTTCCTGTTCACAGAGATGATGTTTGTGAAGCAAGCTGAAAGTTTAACAAACAACTTGATATCTCTTTTCATTAATATTCTGGGTATTTTTAAAAAGTGTTTAATCCCAACAGTGATTACATAGTGATCCAAAGTTCTACGGGTTAGAAAGGTGTCTAATATGTTAATGTAACTAAGAGTAATCAATATTATGCAATAAATTGACTGAAGAATAATTCAATAGAAATATTTTGTAAGAAAGTAGAACAAAGAAAAGATGTTGAATTCAACATGAATTATTTTGATTGATAAGACAATACCAAATTAACCTTATAGGAAATGATTTGCATTTAACATGACATAAAGGAGTAGCAATGGCAACAATGATTTTTCTTCATTTATTAGTGCACTAATATTACAGATTTATGGTTTGTTCTTTTCTCCCTTTTTTATGTATATAGATATTAGATAGCTATAGATACCGTATTTTGTACTGCCAAAGCAGTCTGCCTAATTTGTCTTAAAAAAAAAAATTCTTATATTTTACTTATAACTTCTTTAAATCTACATTTCCTTTTAGCTCCTTTCTAGTTCTTTCCCATGTTTGCCTCTCTTCTACGTTCTTAAATATTTCACACTTGATCTTAGCCAAAAGTTGAGAAGCAATACTTTCTTAAATATTTCAGTTTCTTTCTTAGAATCTTTTAAAGAAAGTAAATAATGAAATTCTTCTCTTTACTTTCTGCTATTCTGTTCTATTCTGTTTTCAAGTTCTTCTTATTCAAGCTCATTCCCCCTGTAATTCAGCTTTTCTTCTCTAGTGTCCCTGGTTTCAAAAGTGAAATCTATAAAACCTGTGAAGAAAAAAAATTCAAGTGTTTTCCCAGATCAAGCATAGACCCTAAACAAGAATGTATGTCTGAAGACGTATAGTACAAAGATTACTATTTGTGCACAGGAGGAAAAAAAAGTATTGAATACAATCAGTATCACAACATATTTTTTGTCATGTGTCTGCTGTCTTAATATAACAAGGAATTAATTGATATTGGGGGGCTAGTTGTTTATTCAGAGTGAATTAAGATAAAGACATAATAATATGGCTAAAAACACAACATTTATATGTGATGAGGGGATGAAAAGAAAGAAAATGTGTTTATAAATAGCAAAATGAACTTCCCTTAGAAAAACAGTCCAGATCATCCAGCTTCTGAGTTTTGAGTTTCATTGTGGGTTTAATGAAAGACACCAAAAACTGCAGGGGTTAGAAAGCAGACTACATTGAGGATTGAAAGACTTTGAACACTTACCTATTTGAGCAAAATACAGAGACTTGATTGAAGGAATTTAACTGACAGGGGAGAAGGCTAAAGATGCTTAAAAAATAGAAATATATGACCAAAAGCTCTTTGCCATCTCTTCTCCAGATTGTTGTAGACCAGACAAAGCACTGCATTTAAAGTATGCATAAGAAATGTTTCTGATGAAAGGTTTTGTTAAATGATAGTACGGAAGTCAAGTGCCAGGCCCTCAAAGCCATTAATCATAGAATTTTTATTTACCCATTCAGGGCTGTGCATGATTAGTTCTTCCCAGTAACTAAGATCAATTCCATTTTAGTGATTTCCTGTGGGTCACTCTGGAAGAAATTGTCATAAGGATGCAATTGGACTGAAAGGGTATGATCAACTCCAAATGCTATTACAGACTTGTGCTTTCAGAATCTGAAAATATGTGAATCAGTGGTCAGGAGGACATCCAAGTGTTTCCTCTCATGCCTGAATGAATCCACTGATACCATCATATTTTCTTTCTAAAATAAGGATATTTGGGCATTTAAAAGACATCCAAATTACTTGGGCCATTTATTTTTAATCTGACCTGGGCCCTTGAACTTGATGCCTTATTGGCTGAAAGCAATTGATAGTGATTACACATCAAGTAAGTACACAACATTGGAAATTAGAAAACAACTGGATTCTTGATCCAATCTCCAGTGAACTTAAAGGGCTGAGTCTCACTTTCCTCAGCTGTAAAACGAGAAGAGAGGTAAAAATGGATTCGATTACTACTAACGTTCCTTCACATTTCAAATGCTTTAATTTTGGGTAGCTATTACATTTCAAAATCCAAGAGAGCTGTTTTGATGGAATTGATGATCATGTAACTATGCACATTATAGAAAGTTTTAGATTAGTATTAAGTGCTTTCAAGTACAGTCATCCTCAATATAAAAGTTGTCTCTTAGAGGGTGATTTGTAAGTCATTCTTTAGACGCCTTGCTTCTGAGGATAGACCATACAAGCCCAGCTAACCATCACAAGTGAATTATATACACTTATAAATGCACAGAAATACTAATAATTGAGCAAAATGGGAAACCGATAAAATAGCATTTTACACGATGTTGTAGGCTGGTGCAAATTTAATTAGCATTCAATACAGAAATACGTAGGAACAGTGGGAAAAGTATTAAAGGGTCTTCTAAGTACTTTGAAGAGGAGAGGGAGATTGACTTTTCATATGGTCAGGAAATAATTGAAAGAGTGAAAGGAAGGAGAAATGGGGATGAATTCTCCTATGTGTAAGTGAAAAACGGAATGATAGACATAGCAAGTGTACAAGTTAAATAACACTTTACCTGAAGTACTTAGACCAGGGAAAGAAAGGAAGAAAGGGTATAGGGTACAAAATTTGCTTAGACTTTGGATCCAAGGTAGAAATTCAACTGGGATAGTTTTCTTGATAGAGTCTAGGAAAGGGGAGCCATGAAATAGGGAGGAAGACATAAAGAGTATGCATACCAATTATTTTATGTACGTATGGTCTCAAGTTAAAGATTCATTTACCAGGTGTTGGGCTTTGAGATCCCTCTCTACCCAATAGTGTACCTTAATGGCTTAAGACATTGCCAACATATTTAAAATCTTATAAATTCATGATTAATAGAATATATGAATGACCATTGCATCACACTTTAAAAAGAAGAGTTTAATTTCAACTTTTTAGAACATTTTCTGCTTTATGCCTCTTCTTTTTTCCACATGTAGTTCAGAACAAAAACACACAATTATTTACATGTAGGTGACAATTTGAGCCATAGTCATAATATTATTGTTGAAGCATGTTTAATTTAAAGTGTGTGAAACGAAATTACTCTGGTAGTGTGTTAAAATACTGTGAGAGAATAATAATCATCATAATTTGAAAAACAGAATAATGAGCAAAAAATAGCAGGCACAAAAACTCTTTTCCAAGAGAATACTTTCAAAGTTTGCTCTAAGGATAAAAATATTGATATATATGATGTGCTGGAAGAAGAAAAAATTAGTAAAAACAGAAAAAAAAAACTGAAAAATACAGAATGTGATTATTTTGATGATGGTTCAAAATATTATGGTGGAAGTAGCAGAGCATGTTAACAAGTACAAGCTTCAGAGTTTCATACATCTAGGTTCAAAATCTGAGCCCTGCGATCTTGGTCAGGAGTCTCAAATCTCTCTGAGTCTCAGTTTGCTTATCTGTAATATGTTGACAGTAGTTCCTCACTCAGAAATTTCAGAACAATTAAGTGAAATCATAAATGTAAAGCATTTCCAAATAAATAGGTAAATTGTGGCAGCCTTTATCATTTCAATAGTTATCATAAATATTTGCATTTAGTATCATGTTCAATATTTATAAGTAGAAAATACAAATATTTCCATGTCAATAATTTCATGATAGCAGCATTAGGTTATGCAATGCTTCTCTGAGTTTCTTTTTTTTGGTAAGCTTTATTTTAGCTCTATTGATATTCGTCTAGTTTTTCAATATCGTTTTTCCAGTGATGAATTGGGAAGATATGTAGCTATGTGATTCGCAAAATGTGTGGCTCTTGTAACTTTAAAACATTTTCCTTCCACTCTCCTCCTGCAGCCTTTCACCTCCCCCTTTCTTGGTCACAAATTGAGTACAAACTCTCTGGCTTTAAAATGTTATCTATGTAAATTCTTCTGCCACAGCTGGACAAGATGCTTTCAAGAGTTTTTCTGTTTCCTGTGTGGTGAAGCAGCTTTCCCCTAACGACTATTTCCCATCAGTACCCACAAAGACCTACCTTCTTAACCACTGTTTCAACGGTTTCTTACCACTTCCACCTTTCTGAAGAACATTTCATTTGGAAGGAGGTTCACAAATATTTGTTAGCCAGGCTGTTCAGACTGATAACATCTCTTGGGACTTGAACTCTGATGCACAATTCTCTGAAAAAAAAATGCAACTGTCAAACACTGGCAGATAATACCAAAATGAAAACAAACTCCTTTTTTTGTCTCAAAGTTACCATGAGATAGCTGTGTTGCTGTTTTGGAAAATATAATTCTTTACATTTTTCTAAAAATCAGATTAAACATGTCATTGCTATTTATTATTTGACTACTTTGAAACTATTGCAAAATTTTAATATAATTTGATTCTATATAATGTCCTTTATTAATAAACATGTTATTTTGTAGCAGCAACTACAGTTGTAGGGATGGAAAATCAAATCAGATTGACAAAGATGAAAACATGAATTTAGATTTTTATAAGAATTAGGGGAAAATTCTGATGTCCTTATTCTAGTCAAAAAAGTAGTGTCAGGTTATTTTTCACATGTTCAAAAATTTTTATCTAAAATAAAATTGTTGCATATTAACTACAAAATGAATTGCTAATATTATGTCCATATTCTTTTTAAAGAAAGAGTATTTTAATATAGTCTTCAGAAATCACAATGATTTTAGCAGCTCATTTTAAAAACTCTAAATTGATTTAAATTATTTTCATGGAATATAGAACTGCAGAAGCTCAACAGTAATTTATATTACTTATAATTAATTATTTAGATATACATATCTAACCATATCTAATTATTTGAACTTTTATAGTCTTTTCTCTTATAGTTTTTACTCTGTATGAATTTCCAAGGTATATTCAAATAAATGATTTTCCACTGAATGATTCTAGACTAGAGAATTGTCTAGTTTCAAAATATGTGATGATTCAAAACTCTGTCGTGGCTCAAAATTCCCAGCACCTCCTCATGACACACACACACAAACTCACATACGCTGACAAGAAATGATATGTGTAGAATAAAAAGTGAAAAGCAAATATAGCTAAGTCACAAGTATGAGTTAATGTTAATTATTGATGTAAGCATCAGAACGTGTGTATTAAGGAATACCAGTTTTTAAGAATATTAATAGATCCTACACACATGCCAAATGTCTGCTATCTAATAAGTTTGGGAAATTCTTGCTAAACAGAGTTAAGCAGGTTTCTTTTCCACAGGGCTTCTTGTATGCTTTGATTAGCTAATTCTGAACATCCCAGAACAGAACAGGACAAATCCCTTTTCTTCAATCTCCTGCTTAAGCAATGAAGCACTTTTAGGATTTATTGATATGAAAAGCAACCACTGGCTAATTGTTAATTAAGGATCTGATTATTTTTCTATCTGTGTACATTTTTAAAAAATAATGATTGTTGTTTTTTTTTTTTCTTTTACAATATCTCACATCTATCTCCTCCTTTCCTTTCTCAGTATCACTACCTTTATTTGGACTTTCATCTCTCTTGTTTGCCCACCTCTAGCCTCTCTTCTTATTCCATCCTCTGAATTTCACCATATTAATCTGCAACTCAATTGAAGACAGGTGGTTCTTTGAATATTTGCCATGACTCTCTTTACCAACAGTATAATTTTTCTAATGCAATCTGAATGCAAGGACATCGTAATGCAATCCCAACCAACTTTTCAATTTTTTTTCAAAGGGCTTCATTTCATGGCCCATCTATTTGAAGAATTGAGCTGATCACTGAAAGTGCCAGAGATTTCTTCAGACCACAAGCCTAAAAATTTAAGAATCACTGCTTTAGAGGAAGAATCATAATGTACTCACATACAAACTTCAGCAGAGTAGCTTTTATTATTTTATTTTAATACTTTATTATAATATGTCAAATTTTAGAATATGTAATTTCAAATATTTTATATGCCTTCAGATGTTTTTCTTTGAATGGAAAATAGGAAAATAATCGTATGCTTTTTCCCTTCTTCTCAGTGCTAAAATGGTCCTTCAAGATTGTGAACCTTTCTAGCACCAGATAGTTCCCTTCATCTTAAAAATGATTTCTAGGAGAATGCTTGATGTTATCACAGCTAAAATTCTCTCTTTCTGACCATTACACAGTCTTTTAGATCTAAAATTCTCTCTAAGACAATAATAATTTCAGACAGACTATGGCACTACCAGAATGGAGAGACCATCTTACCCCTAGGATCCTTTGGTCATTAGAGGTGGGGGCAGGGGGAATCTGCAAATGCAAATCAATACTTTCAACCCAGTGTACTTTATGCTGAAGATCAAATATTCCCATATTCTATACAAAAGAAAAGCGTCAAGACAAAGATGTACCTAGGAACATTCCCAAGTTATTCTGAGGAACCTTCAGAAAGTGCTTTATGCTAGGTCCCCCTTAACTAATGCGTAATGGAAAGCAAAGATCTCATTTTCTAACCTTCCTCTCCCACTTTACTATATCTTCATAATATACATGATTTTAATGGAATTGATGTATCCATATTTAAGCTTTTACTCCTAGTCTTAATGCAAAGCCATTTGGATCAAAGTAAAGTGATATAGCTATCTGGGTTTTGGGTTATAGCAGAAGATTGACTTCAGAGCTAACCATTACATCTAGTAAGAATTTATTATACCTGATTGTTACAGTTTGAGGTTATTTTATGAATCCCCAAAAGAGAAAGATTATGTTTGTAAACTAATCTATTCCTAAGGGTATGACACCCTTTGATTGCACTAAATTCAGCTGAGGGGGCTTTGATTAGATTACTTGATAAGATTGCTTTAGGACTTTTGATTGGGCTACATCAGCAACATGTAACTCAGATTGGATCTCCGCCCTCTTGCTGGGTCAGATATAAATGGAAACACAGAGAAAGACTGACGGAGACAGATAAAGGAAAAGAGAGCTCTGCCATTTTTGGTCCTGCCACATGACAGAAGGGAGAAGGCTAAAACAGCTGAGGTCCCGGGAAGAAATGAGCCATTTCCCTGATAGCTTACAGCTGAAATTGAGAAGACTGCAGAACATCCAAGACTGATATAGGAGGCCCAGAAAGAAACAAACCCTATGCCAGGAGAGAGAGGACTATAGGATCACTTAAGCACAAAGCCTCAAGAGGCAGGCCCATGGAGTTCAAGAGGAAAGGGTGAGCCCAGAAGGGAAAGCTGAAAGCTGGGCAGAGATTGGCAGCCATCTTGCTTCACCATGTGGCAACACACCAGGATCACCAGTAGCTGACTTTGGTGAGAAAGCATCCCTGATGTTGCCTCAGATTGGACTTTTTACGGCCTTGGAACTTTAAGCTTTTACCCCAAATAAATACACTTTATAGAAGCCAACAGATTTCTGGTACTTGACTCAGCAGCCCTTTGGCAAACTAATATACCAATCCTGGTATATCCTGACCCTGATTTAATTGACCGGTGGTAGGTTACTGTATATATAGCACGTGTATATAGTTAATGGCTCTCCTGCTAATGTGCATGCAAATTATTTAGGCATCTGGAAACTATTTAACAACATTATGAAGTGTACATAAATAACCATTATCTGACTTACTGATTTTAGTGATTTCAGATGCCAGGACTGTCAGTGGTCCTGGAATAGGAAATTTGGATTGAGAAAATTACTTCTTATGGGCTATATCACTGGGGAAAGCAGTTTGAGTCAAAGAGAAGGGGAAAAAAAAAAAAAACTTGGTCAAACTCATTTTCAAAACTGGATAATGGTAAATGCCAGCCTTTGGGAAATTGTAAGGCGAATTTAATTCATTTCTCTAATGAAGGAGCCAGTGTTATTATTTAAAATCAGTCCTCTCTTATTTATATCTACTCTTGAGGCAAGTGTTTTAGAATGAATTGTAAGTGATTTATTTTTTTTAAAACTCTGCCTGTTGTTCTTGCTGCTCTGGGTGATTCAGACATTATAAACAAAAAGGAAAAGGTAGGGAATGATATAGATAAGGAAGGCTTCCATTGAGATCTAAAAATAATTTTTCTAGCACTCTGCCCAAACAGTGTGTAGGGAAATACTACCCTTCTATTATAGCTTTAGTAGAGTACAGGAGGGTGACAAGGATGACCTTCCCTTTACTTGACAAATTAGTACCTTACTTAAATATTTAGATACAATTCTCTCAGAATGAATTCCTAGTATTAACTATTCCATCTTCAAAAATGGAACCCAAAGTATAGCCTTCTTTAGATATCTTTCCCATATTGCCTTCCAGCTTTCATAACAAATTGCTGCCGAGTTTTCTCAATCTAGTACATTTAAAAGAGAAATGGACAATTTGATGTAGAAGTAAGTCTGTTGAAATCTGAGAAAATAGGTGAACAAAAATCTTTTAACTATATGAATTAGTCTCTCACTAACATGTAATTACACATTTAGAACTGCCTTTGGCCCAAGATACCCTTGTCCATTTTACATCCCAGGTGATTAATATTTCTTCAAGGCTTATATACTGCCCAAATCAGAGAGGAGAAGAATAGGTCAGACTGAACAGATTCCGATCGTAAATGGTATAAAGTATGATTCTATCCTAGAACCTACTTTTAGAAATTTATAATTATTTGTTATACCTATTAGATTAGATAAAATGGTCTAAAAGACTATGAAGCCAAGTCCTTCTCTATACTTATAGCAGAGATTTATTTTGGGGTTCTAGAATATATCCTTAAAGTTGACAAATCTGTTGCTTAATTACTATTTTTAAATGGGGAGACATTATTTGATGCTTAAATGGACATGGAGGTCCTACCTGGTATGAGAGCAATATAATATATGCAGCTTTTGTCAAAATCAGCCTTTTTATAGACAAGGTAATAAGAGCAACTAGTATTATTGAATGACATCTATATGGCATTCAATATATATGCTACATTCCTTACTTTCCATACTTGGTAATTCCATATGCTCTATGCATTGCATTACATACTCAGTAATTTAACATCTTATGGAAAACTTAGGCTCAAAGATGTCACAGAACTTGAATACAGGTTAAGGCTTTTCACAATAAACTCAACCTTTCCTTCCATTTGTCTCTGGGTGACACTGGGTGAAAGGAAGAGGCTGCTTTCCGATAGATATCATTGTCAAAGTGTGCCTGCCATCCACAGCTCCAAGGCAATCAATATTTCTGGACCCATTCACTATGTATCAGAGAACCAGGGAACATGGTCTACAGGACTTGGATCTCCATTATTCAAAACAGTCGTCAAGCTGTCAGCATTGTCCAAGAGTCCAACCATAAAATGACCCATTTGAGATACCTATCATTTCAGAGATATGCTCTAAAAATGGACCTCTTCTTATCTTGAAATTACCAAAGCATTAGTCCTGCTTTAAGATAGAGCTTTTGTTTATCTATTTTTCAAGACCACTCTGCAGCATCATACCAAACATAAGGAAGCTTTAAATCTAGATGCAATCTGGACATTCCTCCCATCATTCAACGGGTATTTATTGAGGGCCTGATACTTGGCACTGCTAATGGCTCTAGAGTTACTCCCGGAAACAAAACCAAGTCCCTGCCTTCACGGAGCTACATTCTAGTGAGAGACACCTGGTTCTCTCCACATCAGCACCTGGTTTTCTTTAATAATCCAATAAGCACTATAATGAATGTGTAGCAAAATAATGACACTGTGAAATATTAACCAGGCATTGTTACTAACACATTCCCTTCCACATTTCCTTTCAATTTGGTTTGACACTCCCATTGCCCCAAGGGAAAGGTGTTATGACGGAGCCATAAAGTAATTGTAACTGCAAACCATTGGCTTTATGAACAAAATTAATGGTCAACATTTAGGAGAGAAATAACAGACCATTTCTTTTGTTCCAAATGGAGAAGAAATTTTAAAAAAAATCTCTGTGGGCTTGGGGAATAAAAATTAACTCTTTTAACTATCTTCTTTTAACTGACAACCATCATTGTTCATCATTGTATTTCTTATTTCAGTGCCAGAGGTATTGGCTTTGTGGATGGTTTATAACCATATTTTCAATTTTCCACTTAGGGAAAGAAGGATCAAGGCTTTCTATATATCAACTCATATAGTCTTTCAATGTTTTAACTGATAAAATATTTTCAACTCATATTTTCTTAAAAGAAACAAAATGATTCTCATTGTAAAAAACGGCATTTCAAAAGAATGAACATAAAATCCCCACTTTATTTTAAATGTCTTTTTGTAGCTGCCTACTAATATCATGTAAGAATAAAATATTACTTATTAATAAAATAAATCGTGCTTTAAAATAAAATCCTTTTACAGATTTAAAATAAGCCCATGATTACAATGAATCAACTCATAAATCTACAGACACTCAGGCTGGGTTAACTTAGAAAAATTCAAATAAAGTTTCTATTGCAGTTTGCCTATGCAGCCTAAAAGCCGCAAAAATAAAAGTGCTTCTGGGGTTTATATTTTTTGGTTCAGTAGGTAACATAATCAGGTACAAAGAAAGAAATGCAGCTCTTTGTGGATTCTCCAAGAAGAAGTAATTGGATGATTTTAGATTAATACATTCAAAGAAGATTGTTGGTGTTTTTAAATCAGAAAAAAAAAAAATTATTCATCTTTATCAGAGTCTCTTTATCATGGAAAATTTGGACCACTGCAGGCAGAACTGAACATGGTTAAATAGAAATCACTTTTTCACTTTATGGCTGTTTACTAATATGTCAAACAAACAAACAAAACCTTAAATAAATAACATGCAGGCAAAACATCTCAGTATTAGTTTTAACAAATATTCTGTTTCTGTCAGATTTCAAATCTTCTCCCATTCAGGTGGTCCTTCCATGAATATTTTTTAGTTTGTTTAAGTGTGGTCTACCACTGGATAGAGTATTATAGATATGATCTGACCATTGCAGAGCAAAATGCAACAAAAGTCATTCTCAATCTGAATGCCTCATGTCTCCTGATGTAATAAGTTTTTTGTTTTTTTTTTCCCATGAAATCAAATCACATTTTGGAGACTTGTTACAAAAACAAAAAAAAACAAAACAAAGCAAAAAAACCCAGTTCTTTTCCACGTGTCTGCTTTGTCCATCCCGTACAAATACAACAATTTGTTTGATGATTGTTTTGGACTACAAATAGAATTCCACATTAATAAGCATGGTTTTTGCTTTCATTTGCTAGAAGCTGCCAAAAGCAATATACCAGAAATAGGTTGGCTTTTACAATGGGGGTTTATTGGCTTACAAGCTTACAGTTCCAAGTCTGAGAAAACTGCCCAAATCAAGGCCTCATCAGGAGATGCTCTCTTCTCAAAGACTGGCTGTGGGTGATCCTGGACTCCTCTGTCACATAGGAAAGCACATGACTCTGTCTACCAGTCTCTGCCTTCTCCTCGGGGCTCAGTTGCTTTTAGCTTCTGGCTGCTCCGTCTGTGGCTTTCTCTCTCAGCTTCTGTGGGTTTCTCTCTGAGCTCCTGTGTCTTTTTTCTCTCTATATTCATCCTATTTATAAAGGACTCCTATAAGAGGATTAGGACCCACGCTGATTCATACTTTACTGAAGTAATATAATCAAAGATCCCACCTAAAATAGGTTCACACCCACAGGAATGGATGAGCTCTAAGGACATGATTTTCTGGGGTCCATCCAACATCAAACCATCACAGTTTTCAACATGTATGTAAAATTAACAAAAATTTTTGAGGAAATTTTTGAGGATATCATTAAGGGAGAAAAATCAAGGCAGATAGCATTGGAAAATCAATGCAGCCTGAGCCTGGCTCAGTTATGAGCAGCCTGAGTGACCTCAGGTAAATCATTTCACCTGGGTATCAGTTTCCTCATCTATAAAATCTGCTCAGTATAATTTTAATATGGTGTGCTTCTCTAAATTCTACCTTATTAGCTTTGTACCATGATTTAAATCTATTTTAAAATCTTAAGATTTTCCATCTGCTTCCACTTTGATAAACGTACCTTTGTTTTTATCAAAGTCATTGATTAAGATGTTGAGTTTAGACAGTACCCAGGATATGCCACAAGAAGCCTAACTCTAGGCACACAGCTAGTGATTCAGCACACCTTACACTTTGGGTTTGTTTGTTCAAAACTGCCAGAAAAAGTTTATTTTCATTCATCTAATATTCACTCAATTTTTTTCTGCAAGAATATCATAATAAACCTACTAAAGGCCCTAGAAATCAAAATATTTCCTAATAGCTAAGTTTAATGTGCATTGTCAGATCTCTATAGGTTAACACTGAAGGAAACACAGACAGTTGTCTTTACTTTACCTCAATATTAGATTATAGTGAGTAACTGAGACAGGAGGTGCTGTATAGAAGGAAAAAAGACATTTGAGATTTTTCTACCTCAACATTTCCACCACTTCTCCACCCAAAACACCTCCACCTGCACCTCCTGCACATTTCTATTTATTTTTAATGCTGATGTGGATGCAGGCACAAAACTGCACCAGTGAGTCAGTTAGTGGAAAAGTGAAATAACTGAGAGCTGGTGATATTGTGTCATGCACAGTAGAATCTGAGACTGACTAGAACCAAGCAAAGCAGAAAGATGTAACAATAGTAAGTAACTAAGAGTGGATTGTTTCTCCAGAGCAATGGCAGACCAGGTCTCCTTAATCAGTAAGAAGAGATCACAGTGGCTGGAATTGGAAAGCACTCTGATTCTCTTACTTCCAGGTGGGCAAGGTGTATTTTTGTGGCTAAGATCCAGGATAGCTAACTAAATCTTAGGCACTCAGTGAATGACATTGATGGGATCACATATTTCCCAAAGTGTTAGGCTTATCTATGATATTCACTTGATATGCACTTTAGTTCAGTCTGCATAAACCCAAAAAATCAAGGAGTGATGATCAGGGGAATAAGGGCAAGTGCCTCAGTAAAGAGAGACTCAATCACTTGCCTATTTGCTGGAGTAGAGTCAGCTTTGAGTCCTGGAAACCACTGACTGAAGGAGACATCAGGTCTTCAGGAGGAAGCATCCTGCAATGCCATGGTAAGTCTCTGGGTAATAATTCCCCAGTCCTTCCCCCAGAGGATCCTACAGTCATTTATTCAGGTAATCATTCACCAGGGAAAAGGGAACATCCAGACCTTTCAAGAAAGAGTTAGCATAGATAAACAGGGGCTAGAAACAACATCATGGCCCTCCTTTTACAGAGGGGACAAATGAGAATGATAAATGAAACCTCCAACCATGTCCAGCTCATTGTGGGTCTATTCCATGGACCCACCTGGTGGTAATTTCCTTGGTGACTAACTATATAATTGGAATAGACACATCTAGTCATTAGAAAAACTCCATACTGCTTCCTTGGTCCATGAAGTACGAACTATTGTATGGTGAAAAACGAAATTGAAACCTCTGTAACAGCCCCTATATCCTCCAGTGAAGATAGTAAATTCAAAACAATACCTCATTCCTGGGAAATGGCAACAATTAGTGCCACTATTAAAGATCTAAGGATGGTTGGGTGGTAGTCTCCTTGATATCTCCATTTATTCATCACCTAGAGAAAGCAAGATGAATCTTTGAGGATGACCATGGATTACTGCATTCTATAAGGTTAAGCCCAAAATGAAGCTTCAGTGCCATAAAGGTCATCTTTGCTAGAGCATATTAACAAGGTCTCAGGCACATGACATATGTGGTCATTGATCTGGCAAATGGATTATTTTCCATTCCTACAGCTTACATTCATCTGGGGTAGACAACTGTATACCCAGGGCTATGCTAATCTTTATGTCCACTGTTAAAATATAGTCCAAAGGTACTAAACCATCTGGGTATTATTTAGAACATCACATTAGTCCACCATATCAGTGATATCATGTTAATCGGGCCTTACTCACAGGAGGGGAATGTAAATTGGGAGCCTTTCTAAAACACCTGCTCTTCAGAAGATAGGAAATAAAACCTATAAATATTTAGAAGCACACCATCTCATTGAAGATTTTAGAGGTGTAGGATTCTGTGGAATGCTGGGATTTGCTCCAAAATTTAAAAAAAATTACACCTAGCAACTCCCATCTACTACCAAGAAAGAAACATATTACGTACTTGAGAATTCTACTCAATCCATACTTTTTTGAGTGACACTGAAGTGTTTGAGTAGGGCTGCTCAGAGCAATAAACTATTCTATAGCAGTTTAGTCTGCAGTGCAAGAATTCCTTTACTGGGGCCATAAGACCTGGCAGACCTTATTATATTAGTGGTAATCATGATATGAAAAGATAGAGTGGGGGAATTTATGGGAAGCCTTTATTGGAAGAGTCACAACATCGACTCTTAGGGTTCTGGAGCAATGCCATGCCACCTTTTGAGAGACAGATACAGACTTGTACCTGAACATGAAATATTCAATGGCCATCTAGTCAGAGATGCCCACCATGAGTGGGTTCTTTAAGACCCACAAATACATAAAATCTGGCAACCCCACAGAAATCCACTGCAAGATAACTGTGATACATTTGTAATCTGAGGTGCTAAAAAACAAAATAGAGAGAATATCTCAGTCACTTGACCTAAGCCAGCCACTGTCATCAGCCACCCAAGTGCTAACACAGTGAGCTCTTGGATGGAATAGCTATTTTGGTGGTGAGGAAAGCTATGCATTGACCTCATAACCTAGGCTGCTACTGACCAAGGATGCTGTAGTCACTTCTCTGCGAATGTCCAACCTGGCATCAAGAGAACCAATTCTGAGCCCTGATACAACAACATCCTTCAAGGAAACAAGTCAATTTCTTGGTAGCAAGTTGATTGTATTGGGTATCTTCCATCATGACATCATTCTATATTAATTGGAAGTGAAATGTATTCTGGGTATGGTAGATTGAATAATGTCCCCTACAAAGCCTTGCTCAAGTCCTGATCCCTGGTCTTATAGTTGTGAACTCATTTATAATTAGGATCCTTAAAGATCCTATTAAGATGAGGCCAAACTGAATCAGGAGTCTTTATAAGCAAAGGGAATTTGGACATGAAAGAACAATCCACAGGAGGAGACAGAAACAAACAGCCATGTGATGGGGTCAGAGATTGATTGCCAGCAAGGCACCATCAGAATGCCACAGATTTTGGATAAGACATAGTCTGCTGATACCTTGATTTTGGACTTCTCGCCTCCAAACTGTGACTTAATAAATTCATGTTAAGTCAACATTTATGGAAGTTGTTATAACAGTCCTAGCAAACTAAAACTTTGGGTATGGGCTTGCTTCACCTGCCTGCAGGGACTCAGCCAGCATCACTATTAAGGGCTTATGGATTCTTTAACCTTTCAACATGGGATCCCATGCAGCCTTACACTACAGTACAAGAGGTATGTCAATGAGTGCATGTCCATGAGATCCACCGGTATTCTATAACATACTGTATCACCCTGAGGCCTGATGGAAAGATGGAACAGCCTATTAAAGGTGCAGCTATGACACCAGGAAACTAATTGGCTTCTCCAACTGCTGCAGTTATTTTATTCAGTATTTCCTCAAAGTTCGTCTGCAGATTCCAAGTCCCTTGAGGACAAGGATTTTGTCTTAGATCTTTATCTTGCAAGTGAACTAGTACAATAACTAGTCCATAGTTACTCACAATTTGCTGAATTGACTGGGAGTAGATTTTTTTCCTATATTTCTAATTTAAGTATTGCTTAAAAGACTTCTAGAAAATTTTCATATATTTAGCATTTAAAAATATAATTCACTTTATCTACTATCAGTGGTTTGTATGTCATTTTTATCTTAAGCAGATAGTCCATTATATAATATATATGAACAAAATCTCTTCTGAACTTAGCTATGACCAGAAATTCTAAAATATACTAAATTCTAAAATATACTAAATGATTATTTTCATCTCTTTGGAACAGGTGTTGGATTTCAATTCTTTGATATTTAGTTCTATGTATAGTATACAGAAATCTCTAAATACCAAATCTCTATTGAAAGCTTCTTGAACTGTGTTTATCAGATATCATTGTGAATTGACCAATAATATATTACTTTGTTACTCTACTAACTGCCTTCCAACTAGAGTTTTCTTGGATTACAAATTTTAGTATTATCACTTTTCTGAGCACATTTGCCAAGGCATGTTGCATTCTGGTTCAAGATGGTGGTTTCCATAAAGAATTATTCTTTTTCTTTTCAAAATTTCTTTAGGGAGTTTGTGAAGCTAAATAAAGAGAAGAAAGAACACTGACCTGAGGCACATTTGGTCTATATTTTAGGTCTTTGTCTTATTAAATATTATCTGAGATAGTTTCAGTGTGAAATTTAAGCTTCAGAGGATGAGACAGAACAATAATTTATCGAGGAGAAAACAGTGAGGTCCAGTGCAGAGATGAGGAAAGAATGGGAAAAAGGAAAGAGCCCATATTCTCTTGTTTTTGAGAGTGGGCAGATTTCTTGCTACTAGAAAAATTGTAGAATCTTGGGTAGATATAAAGTTAATTCACAAAGTTAATTATGTAACTTCTAGTTCTGTTTGCTGTGAAGTGATATTAGATTGAGCCATGTGAACTTGTTATTTTTGAAGATGTTAATAGTCAAATATCAACAATTTTTAAGATTCAACCTAATCAAAATGATAAATATTCGATAAGGGTAGAAAATATTTAAAATCATGTACTGAAGAATTAAATTTCAAGGTTGGAAAGAAATTTGAAACACTTGTACTTCAACAACACTCCTTGTGTTTAAATCCATCTCCATCAAAAACTCAGACCATGTTGGGAGGATAAATCTCATCAGTCCATAACCGATAGAGCACTGTGAGTGTCAAGAAATTCAATTACCTTCTGCTGATGCCCCATTCAATTTCTGGATAGATTTTACTGTTATTTTTGTTTGTTTGTTTTTTGTTTTTTGATGTCTACTTAAAGAGATCTGCAATCTTTGCCCTTGCTTGTTAAACTCACTGGTGCTGGTTCTGCCTTCTAAGGTCACTCAATAAGCTTGATCTCACTTCCATTTTACAGGTCCCTCCTAAGTCTTTGAGTTAACTGGCTAAATTATGTCTGTTCTTTCAAGTATTTTTCATTTGAATTGAATTTGATATTCCTGTCATTCAGGTTGAAAAACCTATGGATATGCTTCCTTAAACCTGAGGCCTGCCATCATCTCTGACAGATATTTTGCCTCTATCCTTGCAGCCTAACATTGAATTAGGGTACTTTGTTGCCTTGTTTGTCTGAAAGCCAGTGACAATATTGATTTATTTTCAAGTTTCTGTGTCTTAAAATTCATTTCCACCAGTACCTCCTCACGTCACAAAGACTCTGCTTCAAAGCTACATTTTAAATTTGCTTTACAAATCAAAAACAGGTTGAGTACAAAACTGTGCCAGCATTATATTTGAAATATCACTATATGCTATTAAATATTCTTTCCAATGCTATAATAATTTGAATGCATGGTTTATTTATGTGCTCTAATTTTAGAGGATTAGAGATCATAGTGTTGGTCACAATGGCTCTGTATTCACTACTGACAGAGTAAGTTACTAACAAGTTAGAGCAAATTATCATGCATATCTCACTGATTGTTCATCCAGTTTGATGAATGGAAAAAAGAAATAAAATTTGAAAAATATATTCTATATTACAATTTTATATTTTGGAAAAAACTATAGTGAAAATTTCAACAAAATCTCAAGAAAAAGTTTGTGTGGATAAATTCTCAAAGGATGATATATTGAAATCTTTTTTGAAGATAAGTATGAAATTATTATGATTATTTGGGGAGGCAATAGATTAAAAAATGTTCAGAAACTCTTATATAATCTAGTTTCCCTTTGCCTATAAGTCACTACATTGTAGGATCATATTCTTATTGTTCTGGACTGTGTTATACATGCTTTCAGTTCAATTAACATAGATGTCTAGCATTTCCAGATCAGTAGATTTAATATAAATCTCTTCATACAAGACAAATGGATTTAGAACTGTCCTTAGAGTACTACAACCACTTGTTACCTCATGACCCATTACTCATTAAATCACCACTTACGGTGTGAAAGAAATGTAGTCTGTATTCCTTGCTTTCCCTGAACATATATGTTGGTTGGGGAAGGAACTTCACTGGCATAGTTCTCTGGTACCATAGCGGGTAGCCAAATGTTTCTGAATGAGTGAATGAAGTATATGACCAGCTTACTATATGAGTGTAACAGAAAATACATGCCTTGAGCATGGTTTCTGGTGGCTACGTTTTCTGTTTTTTTCTCTCCACTCATTTCCAAGCTATTTGACTAGAGATGCCTTGGCACCCATGGAAATTGGCTATAAGTGGGATCTGGCATCTGTTAAGATTCCTGCAGAAAGAATTGTGGCAGGATAAGCTACTGGAGATAAAGGAATATTGCCTGGGGGCCAGGAGCATAAGGAAGGAGATCTTTGGATAAGCTTGACTTTCAGAAATTCACCGACCTATAGGAAGAAATTTGACATCATTGTCAGTAAATATGAAAGGTGACCCTGATCCCCAAAAGACAAAGAAGTAGACGGATGAGTCCTCTTGATGAATAAGAGTCTGGGAGAGCTCAGGGAAACTAGAGCATGAAAATGATTCCTCCAGGTGTTTTGACAAGGAGCAAGCAAGCTATGCCTCTGGACTGTGGATGAAGAAACTAATGGGATTCTTACCAATGGGATTCCAACAATTTAGGAAATTCTTACCAATGGGATTCCAACAATTTAGGAAATTCTAGCCCTTAGGCCTGAGCCTCATGAGCCAAGAAGGAAAACATAAGAACCTATTTAAGGTTTCCGAGCAGTACAAGAGAGGATATCAGGCAAAATAATCAGAACACACTTGCAGTGCATTAGAAATGATTGTCAGAATAGATGAACATCTGAAATAAGAAAAAAAATATTGATATTGAGATTCATAAAGCTTTCTGTGTTAAAACAATAATAAAAGCAAAATAAAACAAAACATATTATTTCAGAGTAAGCAATATATTAGCCTAATTGAAAATGAGCACGGTCACTCTAGAAATGACAATAAGTGGCTGAGGAGATCAAATTACAAGTAACATTTCAAATAGAGCAAAATATAAAGAGACGGTGATCATGAGAGAACAGATAAAAGAATTGAAGGATAAATCCAGGGATATAATTTATAAATGGTAGAAGTTCCAGAAGGAGAAAAAGAACAGAAAGAAGAGAGAAATTTTTAAATAAATTATACAAGAAAATTCCCCTGATGTGAAGAAATAATTAAGTTTGTAAAATGAAAGGGCTTACAAAGTTCTAAACCAAACTGATGAAAAGAAAAACACATTAAGTATATCCTGGTAAAAGTCCTAAAGTCAAAGAGTTAAAAAGATATTTGAGACTCCAAGCAGAAATAAAAGTAACTTATATATTAGTCAGGGTTCTCCAAAGAAAATACATGGAAATAGCATGGAGATATTTATTTATTATAGGAATTGCCTCCTGCAAATGTGAGGATTCACAAGCCCCAATTCTGTAGGGCAAGCCACAAGATGGAAACTCCAATGAAGGTAAAGTTGTATTCCCCAGAAGAAGCTGGCTGGATGAAGAAAAGGCAGAAATATTTCTTTCTGACATCAGAAATCCTTAGTTCCCACTTTAAGACTGCCAATTTACTGGATGAGGAGACCCAACATTGCTGATGGCAAATTTCTTTTGCTGATTGTAGATACAATCAGCTGTAGATTCAGTCAACTGACAAATGATGTAAATACATCTATGAAATATTCTCACCATAACAATTTGGCTTGACCAAACAACTGGATGTCAGAACCTAGCCAAACTGACACTGAGCTTAATCATCACAGCTGCAAAGGATGTGTTTGGCATAGGATTCTTATTATAATAGTTGAAGCTAGCAGAAAGGGAAAAGGGACCACAATTCAAGAATCCGATAGTCAGAAAAGATGTCACTTATACGTCAAAGTGAAAATTAAAAATATGTATACACACATACATTTGAAGATAGGTGAGAATTTGGAATAGAAAACATATCACCCAGATATACTGCATGATTTAAATACTTGAGAAAAGATTCTAATCAATCAAAATAGAAGCCAAGAGAGGTATATTAAAAGGAAGGTGATGATCTTGAACCTATCCATCTATTCGTTTACCGTCCATCCATTGTCTATCTATTCATCTGTCTCTTTAGCAATCTATACCATTCTATCCTAATAAAGAGGGACCATCTAATAATGAGTGATTCATTGCTAAATAGGATCTCTTGAAATAGAAATGGTATATTTAAAGATATATAAAGAAGCAGTATAACCCTTCTAAAAAGTTTTCATTATTTTGTTTGCTTGTTTGTGAGGGATGTAGGAAAAGTTGGAGAGAATGAAATGTTATACGGTTGAAACAGTGCAACTCTTTTGGTAAAAGAGGTGTTGTCCTTTTCCAATTAGAGTTGTAGGTCTCTAATCAGTAGAATTAGACAAGGGCTAAACATTGTTAATAGCATGGAAAAGAATGATTGAAACACAAATTAACAAAAGGAAAAGTGAAATAAATAGCAATTTGACCAAATAAAAAACTAAGAAAAAATAAAATAAGAAAGAAAAATTTTAAATGAATAATAATAAAAATGAAATAAACATATTGATCTTTACTCTAAATGTGAATGGACTGAATTTTTCCAGCAAAGGTAGATAATCACATTGAGTCAAAATATAATACCAGTGTATGTATTGTTTACAAGAAACACACTTAAAACAAAGATATGAAAAGTTTAAAAATAAAAAGATTGAGAAAAAGATATGAAAAAATTCCAACTATAAAGTGTAAAAGACCTATTGTCAATATTGGAAAAGATGTAATTTAAAGGATTTTATGAATGGTAAAGGATACTATATACTGAAAAATTTTAGCAGTAATTAAATAGTGAACACCAAATTCTGGAATAGCACAAAGAAGTAATAGCTGGAATCATGAAGAAGCATGACAAGCAGGTTTTAGATAAAAATTAGAGCAAACTCCCTTTCTTGATGTAGTGGAAGTCCCAATTAATTTGAAAAAGTAAGTTATTTTAACTAGTCTGTTCAGTGGCTGCATACAACCATGGAATGAAAGCATGTTAGAAAAATCTTGCTTATGCATGTCTGGTTGAAGCATGCCCAAAGAACATGTACCATAAAAATCAAAGAAGGACAATCATTCAATCACTCATGTTAAGGGCGAGTCTCAAGCAAAACAGTAGACCTGGCATATATATATATGCTCCTACCCCCAAATTCAGATGCCCACTAAACTACCAACTCAACAACCAGCTTGGAGCTTTCTGAATGCTGTTTGGAAAATCATCTTTCCTTCATTCCATTTGTTAGAAACCTTGGAAGAAATGGAAGCTAATCTTATGAGCTAATTCCTAGTTTATAGTATTAATTTATCTTAATTGTTACAAATAACTGGATAACACTGCTGCAATTGCCTTTTTATCTACACATAAAGCCAAGCTCCTTCACACTGAAAAGGCAATATCAATTCACTTTTCCTACTTTAGAGTTAATCTGGCTAAAATAAAACCGTCTCCACCCATTCAGTTAATTGCTTTATGTATGACCTAATTTAATTCTTTTTTTTATATATAATTTTATTTTTCATATATATTTTAAAAGATGCTTAGATTACATAGATGTTACACAAAAATTACAGGGATTCCTGTTATCTCCACCTCCCATACCTCCCATAACATCTCATATAAACCTCTTTCAATAGTGTGGCACATCACCTGCAATGGATATACATATCCTGGGGCTTTGCCACTAAGCATAGACCACAGTTCACATCATAGGCCACACTCTCTCCCACACAGTTCTGCATGGTATATGCTGCTCTAAAATGGCCTATATCTGTCACCACAACATCACTCAGGACAACCCCAAGTCCTGAAAAAGCCCCTGTATTACAATTGCCATTCCCCTCCCTGTCCCAAAAGCGTCTGGTGGCCACTGGATTCACCTCACTGTTACAATTTCTTCTATTGCTTGAATCCCAATATGTATACAACAGAATACCATTTAATTTAATTCTTGACCTTTGCTCCTGAGGGGGGCAGGATGGGAATCTGTGAAGATAAGAAATGGGGAAGAAAACAAAAACAATTTACATAAGACATTCAATTAACTTAGGGGTAAAGATAGACAGATAATATATAGATAAATATAGAAAGAGTGAGAGAGAAAAAATGAAGAGAAGAGAGAAAGGGAAAGAGAGCTAGTGTGGTGGATTGAATTGTGTACCCGAGTTTGGACATGTTTTTGGTCTTGGTTCACGTTCTGGTAGGTATGGATCCATTGTAAATAAGATTTCTTCAAGAGGTTACTTCAGTTAAGTTGTGTCCCAGCTGAATGAGGTTGGTCTTTAATCCAGATTACTGGAGTTTTTACATGCAGAGTGGAAGTCAGAAGGAGAGAGAAGCCACTGATGCAGTCAGAGGATGGATGTCATAGGAACCCAGAAGCGAAAGAGGAGACATCACCATTTGCATTGCCATGTGACAGAAGCCAAGGACCAAGGATCACCAACAGCCAGCCCCAGCATTCCACAGTCTTCTGGAAGAAAGCATCACCTTGCTGATGCCTTTACTTTGGACTTCTAGACAGAAAACCATGAAGCCATAAATTCTGTTGTTAAGCCAATCCATTGTTTGATGTTTATTTTCGCAGCTAAAGTTATACTAAGGCTAATCCATGAGATAGTGTGTTTATATAAACTAAATATATTTACATTAATTATTTGCAATCATATTTAAAGTAGATATAATTTCCAGGTGCCTAAAGGGAGTAAGGAGAGGAAAGTAATGATTGTTATATGGTTCAAATAGTTTAATTTCTAAGTTTACTTTAAAAAACTGAAGTGGCATAAAACCACAACAAGGAACCAGTTCATATATGTCATTATATTTGCTTATGGGATATTCATTTGTTTTCTGCTTTAATGTTAAAGTGAAAGAGAAAAATGTAGTGGGTTTTTGGGGGTGGGGGAAATGGAAGATTAATTCTAACAAGTGTCAGGATGTACATGATGAATGTAAATATTAATCCAGGTTATCATCATCTTCGCCTTCATTATAATTCTTCAAAGCTGGCATTTTTAATGTAAACAATAAAAAAAAATGCAATTGCTATAAAATACCCAAAATGTATGTCACTTCTGGAGAAACCACGTAGCTGTGGAAAGAGCTATTATCAGAGGATGGAGACATGGATTCCATTCCTCTTCTGCTGCCAACTCACTGAGTATCTTTGGGTGAACAAATTGATTTCACTGAGCCTCAGTTTCTTCAACTGTTAAATGATAGGGTGAGACTAGAGAAAAACTATAGTTGTTTTTAGACCTAAAATAATTATAGTTACAGTACCATAACTAAGGAGAGACATTGCTGCAGCCTTTAATTATTGATGGTGGAACTAGTACACAAGCAATACAGAACTTCTTTAGCCTTAACCATATTCAAAATAGAGCAATGGCCTCTCATCTGAAGGAAAAAAAAAAATTCTCCAAAATATTTCTCATACCACACTAATCAAATTTCTTTCCAAATGGACCAAGAGCCAATTTTCATCATTTTATTACTAGAAAACAATATATCTCCTTTTTTGAGGAACGGTGAAGGAGTAAACTGAGAAAGAGATCCCCAAAGGGAAGGCTTTTTCCAAATCTTACCTTAAAAGCAGAAAAATAAAGCAGAAGTGGGTGTATGAAATTATACATTTGTAGTTTGTGCTTCTTAGTTTCCTAGCTCCTAAAACAAATATCATATGATGGCTTTTCTTAATAACATGTATTTATTGTGATTACTGAATCACAGTATTGAGGCTAGTCCAAATTGAGGTGTCAGCAAGGTGATGCTTTCTTTTACTTGAAGACCGGCACTTTGGGGCTGGCTGCTGGTGATTGGCTTTTCTATCAAATGACAATGCACATGGCAGCAACTTCTTTCTTTCCCGGGTTCCATTGACTTCCAGTTTCTTCTCCTCCATGGCAGCTTTATCCCTGTGGCTTCTCTATAAGAACTCCAGGAATAGAATTAAGACAGACTCTGATTCAGTTGGCCAGATCTTGACTCAAAGTAACATCTTCAATAGGTCCTATTTACAATGAGTTCACACCCACAGGAAGATTAAGATTAAGGACATGTTTTTCTGGAGTACATGATTCAACCTATCACAGCCTCTTTATAAAATTGAATTCAGATAAAATGTGCTTTAATTTGGTGAAAAATGATTGTGTAAGCTTAATAAGTCATGTGGTCCTTCTTTAAAACTGCTCTTGGGTGTTAGAAATAAAATACAAGTTCTTTCATTCACCTTTTTATTTCTAATTTTTTAAGAGGATAATCTACACAACATGTAATTTTTTTAAGGACCCTGGTCTTATTAGGTACCTATCAACATCTAGTACTATCTAATTGCTTTCTGGACCTAAGCAATAAAAGCAATGAACATTTACTGAGTGCTTATGATGGCATGATCTATATTAAGAACCATACAAATGATAGTTAATTTATTCCTCATAACAACCTATAGAGCAGATATCATTATAAACCCGAAATTTACAGATGAGTAAACTGAAGCCCAGAGAGGGACCTGAGTTTTAGGGTTAGGAAATGAGTAAGCCTCACCATCTGGCCTCAGAGCCTAATGCTTAGTAACTACAGGATACTTCCTCTCCACCATACAGCATGCATAGGAAGAAAGGGGAATAAACATTACTAAATGTAGTTCAATTGGTTTATATGGATATGTTTATTGGTAATCTAGAAATAAAATTGTGGTGGCAAGCTCCTTAAAGTTCCCGGTACAAAGCCCAGAGATGTGCATGGAAGGTTTTGTGTAATACATGTAGGACATATGACACATGCATGGCATGTCAAACCTTTGTTTTGCCCATCTCTGTGCCCACAACAACTATAAGAGTGTCTGACATATAAGTATTCTATATATATATATGTGGCAGTTTGAGATTATTTTGTGAATCCCTAAAGGAGAAAGATTATGTTTGTAAACCTAATCTATTCCTATGGGTGTGATACCTTTTGATTGCATTAAACTCAACTGAGATGTCTTTGATTAGAATACCTGTTAAGTGTAGGGCTTTTGATTTGACTAAGTCAGTGGGTACAACTCAGTTGTGTCCCTACCTCCTTGATAGGTCTGGTATAAACAGGCACTCACACAGACAAACACAAGAAAAGAGAGCTCTGCCATTTTTGATCCTGCCATGTAACAGAAAGGAGAAGGCTCAAACAGCTAAAGCCTCGGGGAGAGATGAAACATTTTGGCTGATAGTTTACAGCTGACCTTGGGAAGAGTCGAGACTTATATAGGAAGCCCTGAGAGACAAGCCATATGCCAGCCCACAGCTGAAATTAAGAAGAAGGGGAGCAGCTGAGCCCGAGAGAGGCAGCCCAGTGGGGAAGGCTGAAACCTCACAGAGATCACCCGCCACCGCGCTTCAACACGTGACAGCTGACTTTGGTGAGAAAGTACCTCTTACGTTACCATGAGTTGGACTTTCCATGGCCTTGGGACTGTAAGCTTTTACCCCAAATACACTTTATAAAAGCCAAGAGATTTCTGGTTTTCTGCATCAGCAGCCCTTTGGCGGACTAATACAATATTTCTTTTATAAATTAATATTTTTAACATCACATGGATGGAATGTGAGGCTTCATATGAAGACTTCTATATTGTAGAACAGTTTTGCTGTAGGCTTTTAATTTGACGCTTTTAAAATCTCCCACTGTAATCCAAATGTTATAAACTGAATTAACAGTTTCTTTAAACTTTATGAGAAGAAACAATTAATAGGATTATTGACAAAAATTTCAACCGATTCACTTTGCATATTGTGATAGTTTGAAGTTCTGTTATGAATCCCAAAAACAGTAGTATTATGTTTCTGAACTAATCCATTCCTGTGGGTATGAGACCCTTTCTACTGTACAACATCAGTGAGGCATGACTGAGGTTAAGTCCCCACCCTCTTGTTTGGTCTGATATAAACGGATGCACAGAAGGTGACAGACACACAAAGTAAAAAGAGGCTGCCATATTGATCCTGCCATATGAGGGAAAGGACTCCAGTTTCGCTCACAGCTGAGCTCAAGGAGAGAAGCCTCTGAGAGGCTCAAAGAGCTGAGGCCCAGGGAGAGATGAGCCATATTCCTAGTAGCTCAGAGCTGAACTCTGGAAGAAAGTCAAACAGCTGAGACTGAGAAAGGAGGCCCAATAAAAGAAAAGCCCTATGCCTGATTGCCCTCAGCTAAGTTCTGGGAGACAGATTCTGAAGGGGAAGACAGAGACCTCGGCAGAGACCGGTGGCCATCTTGCTTTAATATGTAACAGATAATTTTGGTGAGAAAGCATCTCTGCTGATGCCTTGCTATGGGCATTTCACAGCCTTGGAACTGTAAGCTTTTACCCCAAATAAGTCCCCTTTATAAAAGCTAACATATTTCTGGTACTTTGCATCAGCAGGCCTTTGGCAAACTAACAAACATATTATTGTGATCTTCTTTACAATAAAATCTTTCAAGTTGTGTTGGGGGTGGCTGGAAATGAATGCCAAAACCCATGTGGGTTTTCGCTTCAGTCTAACTTATACTTTTCTAAAATAACAAATATAAATAAGAAGGTTTGCCTAAGAGGTATAAAAGAGTCAGTTAATTGGTAGTTAGACTTTTTATAGCAGTTGCTCTACATTTTTCCTAAACAAAGTCATATATGCTATATTAAAAGTGTAATGACTGCTTTTTTAAAAGCATAAACCCCACCCATCTCCTCCTAAACGTTTAAATTGCCACGTGTCTCATTAGTGTATAAAGCTATTGCTCTCTTGCTGTTTTTGTCTCCTAAGTTAATATTAGCACACTGACCCAACCAGGTCAGCACGGCTTGTACCTTGGTGAAGGTGACCTGCCATTTTCTGTCTCAGAATATTGTAAACTGATTCATTCCTGTAAAGTTTCATCCCTTCACAACTCCAAAGTTCTTTTCCAAAGCTCATTTTCAAAAAAAAAGATTGGGCAATAAAAAACCCCACCTTTTCACTACATATCAAAATGAGAGAAAATATTTATTTCCAATAATATTGCAAAACAACTCTTGTAGAAGCATAACAAATTATAAATTTTAAAAACTTAAATTTCCTGGAGAACTGAAAACTCTGTCATTTTTAAAGGTAACTTTTCACATACTGGCCATATTTTAAAACATTTAAAAAGTAATGTTTTTCTTTCAGAAAATACCATTTATTTCCTGCCCACTTGGTCACTTAATTTTACAAATTATTATACTTAATTTTCAATATGCCATGGTATAAGAAAGACAATAGAGCATTTAAATCAAGTTGGTTTCATAAAACACAAATAATATAAGATGAAGTCAGTAATAGGTAAGAGTACAAGGAAGGTAGTGTTGAAGTGTTTTGAAACTTTACTTCATAGATTCTCCATTATCTGAATTTTATTTCACAAAAGTATGCAATACATTAGTAATAAAATACAAGCAAATTTTAGGGAGAAAAAGACTGAAAAGGAAGTTGAAAAAAGTATTTTTAAACCCAAGTATATACTTTATTGATTCTTTTGTCAATGAAAACTTTTATCTTTTCTCATAAATGCTATTTCATAAGTGAAAATATTTGTAAGTGAAACATAATATCATCTTCAAAAGAGATGCCATAAAGTACTCTCTTGGGAATGAGACTCTCTCAATTGAATATTTCACAACAAAATGGCTACCAATTTTGGACTTCTTTCTCTCTGTTAAGCCATAGGTCAAATATTGTGTATACCTTATCTCAAATTTTACTCTAAAAACCTTAAGAAATTGATAAATATGAGTTCATTTCTGCTGATGAGAAACATGCTTCAAGAGTTTACATAATTGCCTAAGGTTATAAAACAATTGAATGAGAAGGGCAAATTTTAAAATGCATATATTATTCTACAGCAAGTCCTCTTTATCCCAATGCTCCACTCATTCCTTCAGAACACGTAGCCTCCAGGCACTCTGTCTATACTGCTTATTTCTGGCTGGGTGTGGGCGACAGTAAATGTCCACCTAGATACACAAAAAAGTGACAACTATGAGGATAATTAAACAGAGTGACATTATCAGCAGTAGATGAGGGAGCGCAGCCATTTTAGGGTTGGTAACACACAAAGACTTTCTGAGGAGATGACATTTAAGCTGAGATTTGAATGTCAAGAAGGAAGTAAGCATGAGATGATAAAAGAGGAGCAACTGTGACCATACTGCAGCAGAAAAACTTTGATGTTCAAGGACCAGCATATTGGCCAACGTGGCTGTAGCACCTGAGCTAGGAAGGATAGGAAATGAGATTATAGAGGTAGAGGCAGGGACCAAATCATATAGTGTTGTTGAACAGCCAAGGAATTTGTTGTGGGGAGATAAGGGAGTGTTTTAAGCAGAAGAATGGCGTAAACTGGGCTTCATTTTATTTTATTTTTTTATTTTTTGAGGTACTGGGACCAGGGATTAAACCCAGGACCTCATATGTGGGAAGCCAGTGCTCAACCACTGAGTCACATCGGTTCCCTGGGCCTCATTTTAAATAGATTACTCTAGCTATTCTGCAGGGGAATGGATTTGGAGAGGGATAAAGTCTATAGTCACAAGAATTAACTGTGGATACATATTCACAACAATGAAAAGCATATTGAATTGAAGACATTTACGTTTTATGATTATCCTGAAATTATCACCTTGTAGAAAAGCACAAAATTAGAGTATACTTTAAAAATCTCCCCTTCAGTGAAAAACTGTTGAAAAATACATTTGTAGGTTTTTTTTAATGTTTTAGCAAACAGTATTATGGAAAACTTATTTAAAATGATGTAGAGTTCAATGTAATCTTTCAAATAACTTATGTTATGACTTTTTTAATAATAGCATTTCATATACTCATGCTTAAAAGTAATTTTCCAACATGACAACATAAACTCCAGCTATTGAACATGCTGTTGCTGCACTGACTTGATAGCTCTTTCTGAATGCTAATGGTATGTGTCAAGCTAGAAGGAAACATATTAGGAACTAAAGAATCAATTTTTAAAAATATTCTTTATTAGAGAAATTGTGAACTTACAAAACAATCATGCATAATGTGCAGAATTCCTACACAACACCCCTCTACCAACACCTTATATTGTTGTGGAACGTTTGTTAAAGGCTATGAGAAAATATCATCAGGTTATTACCCCTAACTATGGTCTATAACACACATTTCATATACTTTTTCCATACCCCTGCTATTATTAACACAGTACCTTCTTTGACATTGATGCAAGAATATTAAAAATATTGCTGTTAACTATAGTCCTTAAGTTACATTCATTGTATTTTTCCCATGCATTTCCATAGTCTTACCACTTTATGATTGTGATGTACATTTGTTCTAGTTCATGGAAGAACATCCTTGTATTTGTACTATTAACCACAATTCTCATTTACCTCCAGGTGCACTATGTTAGTCAGTCCCTAGATTATTCTTTAGCTTTCTTTCAATTGACATTTACATCCCTAGACTATTCCTTTCAGCCACAATCCTATTTATAAACCAGCTGTGTTAGTTATACTCACTGTAATGTTACCATCAAGCCTATCCATTTCCACACTTTTACAGTCAAGCTAATTAGAAATTCTGCATACATTAAGCATCAGTACCTCATCCTATCTCCTAGTTATCTATACTCTAGGTTTTAATCTATGGGTTTGCTCTTCTTATTTAGTTCATATTAGTGAGACCGTATAATATTTGTCCTTTTTTGTCTGGCTTATTTCACTCAATATAAAGTTTTCAAGGTTCATCCATATTATCATATGTGTCCCAATTTCCTTTCTTCATACAGCAGCATAGTATTCCATCATATGTATATACCACATTTTGTTTATCTGTTGATGGACACTTGGGTTGTTTCCATCTTTTGACAATCGTGAATAATGCCTCTATGAACATCAGTGTGCGAATGTTCGTGTCACTGTTTTCAGTTCTTCTAGATATATTACTAGTAGAGGGATTGTTTTATCATATGGCAGTTCTATATTTAACTTCTTGAGCATCTGCCAAACTGTCTTCCACAGAGGCTGCACCATTTTACAATCCCACCAACAGTGAAGGAGTGCTCCTATTACTCCATATCCTCTCCAGCGCTTGTTTACTGTTTTTTATTTTCAATAATGGCCATTCTGTGAGTCATGCGATATCTCATTGTAGTTTTTTTTAAAGACTTATTTATTTATCCCTGCCCCCCATTGTTTTGCACTCTCTGCCTGATCTCTGTGTGTTTTTCTGTGTCTGCTTGTCTTCTCTTTAGGTGGCACTGGGAACCAATCCTGGACATTCCGGAGTGGAGATAGGTTGCTCAGTCTCTGGCACAATCTTAGCTCCCGAGTCTGCTTCATTTCTTATTGTCTCTCTTCTGTGTCTCTTTTTGTTGCATAATCTTGCTACAACAGCTCTTTGTGCAGGCCAGCAATCCTGCACAGTCCAGCACTCCATGTGGGCCAACACTCCACGTGGGCCAGCATTCCACATGGGCCAGTACTCCATGTGGGCCAGCACCCCACATGGGGCAAGCTCTCCACACAGGCCAGCTCTCTGCTTGGGCCAGCTTGCTTTTCACCAAAAGGCCCTGGGAATAGAACCCTGGACCTCTTATATGGTAGACAGGAACCCAATCGCTTAAGCCACATCCGCTTTCTTTATTGTAGTTTTGATTTGCATTTCCCTAATAGCTGGTGATATTGAACATTTTTTCATGTGCTTTTTCTCCATTTGTATTTCCTCTTTGGAAAAATGTCTATTTAAGTCTTTTGCCCATTTTTCAATTGGATCGCTTGCTCTTTTACTATTGAAGTATATGATCTCTATGTAGCATGGAAATCAAACCTTGTCAGATATGTGGTTTCCAAATATTTTCTCCCATTGAGTGAGCTGCCTTTTCACCTTCTTGACAAAGTCCTTTGAACCACCTTAGAATCACAAAAATGTTTAAGTTTGAGGAGGTCCCATTTATCCATTTTTTTCTTTCTTTGCTGGTGCTTTTGGTGTACGGTTTTAGAATCCTTCACCTACCACCAGATGTTGAAGATGTTTCCATACATTTTCTTCTAGGAGTTTTATGGGTTCAGATTTTATAGTTAGGTCCTTGATCCATTTGGAGTTAATTTTTGAATGAGGTGTGAGATAGGGGTCTTCAACTTTCTTTTGGGTATGGATGTACTGTTCTTCCCAGCGCCATTTGTTGAATAGAGTGTTCTGACCCAGCAGGGCAGGCTTTACAGCCTTGTCAAAAGTCATTCGAAAGTTGAGGATTAATCTGTGCAGAATTGTAAAAAAGGTTGTTTGTAAATCTTTTAGAAATGAATAGAAATGTTTAAAGCATATCATGGTGTTTGTAACTAGCAGTGCTATTGTATGGGTATGCCAGTAGTTGAAAAGGAAAGTCTAAGGTCATGCATATTACTGGAAGGAAAGCTAAAAATTGTAACATGGGACTATGTAAGATAGTAAAACCTCATGTAAAACACGAATATGGGTGATATTGAACATATAAGACTGTTTTCACAAAATATAAATACAAACATACTAAAGAGAAGAAAAAAGAATAGCAGCTATGTACAGCAGGCAAGGCATAGAAAGATTGAGAGCTAATGAGTTTTGCTTGGTTGGGTTTTTTTTGTTTATTATTATATTGAAATAATGGAAGTGCCCTGGGAATGATGGGGTGATGAATGCACAAATATGTGATTATACCGAATACCATTGATTATACTCTTTGGATGGCTTTATGCTTTATTAATATGTATCAATAGAATTGAAAAAAGTGCTGCCTCCTTCTGCAACTCTCAGTGTTCTGGTGCTGCTCTTCGGCTTGGACTTGGTACCCCTTTTGGGAAGCAGCATCTAAGGAGACTATGGCTTTAGCCAAGGCTGATGGAAAACCCAAGAAAGGTGTCAAGACTGAAAATAACGATCATACTAATTTGAAGGTGGCAGGGCAGGATAGGTCTGTGATGCAGTTTAAGATTAAGAAGCATACTCTACTGAGTCAGCTAAAGAAAGGCTAGTGTGAACAACAGTGTTTGTCAATGAGGCAGATCAGATTTCTATTTGACAGGCAGCCAATCAATGAAACAGACACACCTGCACAAATGGAAATGGAAGATGAAGATACAATTGTGTTCCAGAAACTGAGAAGAGGAGCCTGCTACTTTCTTTCAAAACTCTGTTCCTACATATCAAGAATACAGACTCAATTAAAAAAAAACAAAAAAAAACCCCACAAAATTTGGTTCCACCACAACCTGACTACTGCAGTAGAGTGTTCTCTATTCTTTCGTTTCCCCCTTCCCATTCCTTTACTTTATCGTAACTGGTATGTGTGTGCAAAAGGATATTGCTTATTTTATTTTTTACTAAATGACAAATAGTCTGTTTTAGTTGACATTAAATGGAGATGGGGTGGGAGAAAATACTTGCTCTGTGAAAATACCTCCTTTCCCCATTAGTGGTATTCTTATTCATCTCTTATCTTTACATTCCAGCAAGTTATTTTGTTGTCACTGATTAACAAAAAACAACATAAACAAAATCCTTGCATGCCTTGTTCAATTGGAGAATTTTACTGTTTTTTATTTATCATTGTAAATCCACGTACAATTTTATAACTCCTTTTGTACATAGCTGTACATGCAGGGCAATCTTTCTGTAAGCAGGGACAAATAAGTCTAAAATAAATGAATCCTAGATAGTTTTCCTTCAAGTCAAGAGTCTTGTTGTTTATATAAACTTCTTGTTTAAATATGTCTATATACATATAGAGAGAGAGAGAGCCACTATAAATGTGATGCCTCCCTTGATGCTAAAGATGAAGCAAGCACATATTCTGCTCTTTAGGAGGTTGTAGGCTAACAGAGAAGATCATAATAAAGAAGATCTGTAAAAAAAAATTTGAAAGAGATATATTGTTTAGCTGCAGGTGCTATAAGATATTGTGGATGTTGAAAGATGGGAAAGATTGCTTCTCCCAAAATAAGGGAATTTCTCAAGGTAAGTGGCATTGAATTATAAGATATGTTAGAGTTAAAATTCCTCTCATTTGAAGAAGAATTTATCAGACATGAATAGAAACAAAGGGTGTGTATTAATTTTCTATTGTGTGCAACAAACTACCACAAATGTGGCTTAAAATGGTACACGTTTACTATCTCACAGCTTCTGTGGCTTAGGAGTCTGAGAATGGCTTAGCTTGTCTTCTTCTTAGGGTCTCAGGAGGCTTAAATCACAAGTTTGGCTGGAGCAGTAGTCTCATCTGAGGACCCCACTTTTGTTGGCAGAATTAAGTTCCTTGCAGTTGAAGAACTAAGGACTTCAGTTTCCTGCTGACTTTTAGCCTCAGGGTACCCTGAGCTCTACAGGTTTTCCTCAGTTCCTTGCCACTTGGGTTTCCCAACATAAAACCCACAACATGGCAATGTGTTCTTCAAAGATAGACTCCAGCAAGGTGGGCACACAATTTTCTATATGTAAGCATGTATATGTTCCTCCAATGGTGACTAGGAGTTATGAACTCCAGAAAACATGTTCTTAAGCCATTCACGTGGGTGTGAACCCATTGTAAAAAGTACCTTTTGATGAGGTTACTACAGTTAAAGTAAGGCTCACCTGAGTCAGGATGGGTCTTAATCCTCTTACTGGCAGCCTTATAAAGAAGGCACAAAGAGAGAGGCCACAGGGAGCAATGAAAAGACAAAAGTCAATGGAACCCAGGGAGAAAGGAGAAGACTCTACCATATGCATTTATATGTGATGGAAAAGCCAAGGAACCCCAAGGATAACTAGCAGCCAGCTCCAGAATGCCTCTGTCTTCAGTGAGAAAGCATCGCCTTTCTTACACCTCAAAGCCATAGGCCAATAAACTCCTGTTGTTTAAGCCATCTTAATCTATGGTATTTGTTTTAGAAGCTAGGAAACTAAAACACCTCCCATCAGGTTCAATGTATTCTATTGGTTAGAAAAATACCACAGGTCATGTTCAAGCTCAAGGAGGAGTCCTACACAAGACTGTGAATACCAGGAGATGGAAATTATAGCAGGCAGCCCTAGAATCTGCCTACCACAATGTAGAAGGTAAAATTTTTGGTATGAGTAAAAGGTATGACATGCATCTGGTAGAGCGAAAAAAGTTTGGATTCAGATCCTGTAGAGTGTTGAATCCCGTACTCTGGGGTTGAACATTATGTTACATACAAGAGGAGACCATTATAAGATTTTCGAACAAGGGAGGAAAGTTAATGGAACTAGATTTCAGAAAGTTCAATCTGGAAATGGCTTATTAAATGGATAAGGAGAGAAAATAACTGGTTTGGAGGAGAAGTGAATAATTCATCAACTTGTTGAAAGAGTAGATTAAGTAATGAGGATTGCTGCAGAAAATATGACTATAGAGTCAGAATTCAAAATAAAACTTTGTATTTTAAACTGCATTACCAAATGGAAGAGTGCTCATCAGTTACCATTTCCTTAATACAATGAAATTACAGGATTCCCTTTATAGGTGAGTGCAACATAGAACACTGTTTGAGAATTGCACTGTAAGGAGAATTGAGGTCATGAGGCACTGAAATGTAGGAAATGAGACCTCAGGATACTCAACAGGAGAGACAAGATGGACCTTATAAACATAAGTTAGCATCTTCTAAAAGTTATGGGGTTTTACTATACTGTCCCATGTTACAGTTTTTGGCTTTCATTCTAATAATATACATGGCCTTATATGCTTGAAAAGAATAATGATAGTCTGCCTATAAAATATTAGGTATGTAATATTTTGTGGGGATTTTTAACTTTTGTTCTTTTACTATTGACAAATAGCACTACAGAATTAAGGAAAAGATGATATCTTCATGGGTAGCATATAAAGGAAATGGAAATTGAGATAAAGAAGAGTTTACAGATAGAAAGAAATTGAAATAAAAGGCACAGAAATTGACAATGAAGGGACATCTGAAAGAGAGAATAAAAATGACTGGTATTTTGATCCCAGATGACTAAGAGGTTATTAATTAGAAGGATAAGGAATATTGGAATAGGACTAGGTTTTAGAGCTAAGAGGAAAAAATTTGTTTGTATATGCTAAATTTAAAGGATTTTCAGAACTGTTGGTGAAAATGCCCAATACACATTTAGATATGTAGCACCAGAACCCAGGAGAGTGGTTAGGATAAACATGTGATGTGGACTCTCAAGAGTTACCAGTTACTGCTGGAAATTCAGAGGATAAGATTGGGTAAGATTACCCTGGAAAAGAGTGTGGCGAGAAGAGACAGGGACAATGAGCAAAGCTTTATGGAGTATCTATATTTCAAAGATGGATGAAGAGGCCCAAAGTGAAAAGATACTTCAAAGGACAGTGTATTCGAAACAGTCATTGCAAACTCAAATGGCATTGAAGCAAGCCAGGTGTGAAGCTGTCGAACTAAGGGAAAGTGAAGAATGTGTGCCCCACATAAAGTTATTGACTTTTAAATAAATACTTATTCTTAACAATGTTCATGCAAAAAATAAATAAATCTATAATCTTCATTTGGTCTACAGGATGCCAGTTTCTGATCTCTGGGCTACAGCAACAAGGAATTCAGAGAAGAGAAGTAGAGTAAAGTCAGAAGGAAACTACTGGTTCTGCAAATGAGAGGCTATTGGTAAACTTTAGAGAGATGTTTCAGTTAAGTTGTGTGAGCAGACAAAAAAACATATGATTTAAGGGGAAAGTGGGTGATCAAGAGCCAAAACCTTGTCCTATTTTATCAACAATGTAAGACTTGGAAAAATGGCTTCAGGTAGTTGTAAGGGCAGCCACAGGGAAGGTTATAGCTGATCATGAGCATCAGAGGCATGACAAGGTTAAATACCAAGTGTCCCAGGTAGAGACAACAAAGAGTTGCATGAGGCAAATACAAAAAACCAGAATTGTGAATTGGAAACTCAAATAAGGAACCGACAGCTGTGCCCAAGGGAGTGAAAGTCCAGCCAAACCCAGAGGATGGCAACTTTCTGGTGTGTAGGCTTCTTCAAAGGTTGTAAACCCACCTTGTCAGCCTCCCCACACACTTCAGAAGTCACCCAGATCTTCAGTGAATAAGTTGCCTTTGCAAGGTAAAGTGAAGGGTGAAAATGGGGCAATGGCTTGAACAGCTATTTCAGTTCTGAGTGTTATGGTTTTTAATTTTAGGAGAGAGGGGTGGTGCATAGCTGTGGACTGAATGACTGCTAGAGATGTATACTAGAAGCTTAAGGAATGCTTGTTAGAAGCAGGCTCTGGAGCAGGGAAGAAGAGATGGAATCAAGGGCATAGGTGGAGGGATTAGATTTTGAGAGAGAAAATGACATTTTTTTCTCTAAAATGTAAGGGAAAGGGAGAAGAGGTGCAAAAGATAAAAACACATTTCAAAATGGCACAGAAACATATTGAGTAAGTACGTACTGGCAAGCTCTGGTCTCCTCGGTACGAGTATAATCACATAAAATATTGGAGAGGGGCAGTGTCACAGATTACCTGCCCAGGTCAGTGTTAAGTTTTCAATTTTATCCTGATGAAAAGTGTGTTGTTTTCATGCTGCCAAAGTGCAGTGACTCAGGTTTCAGTTTGTGTGGTTGATTTCATGCTCTTTGCTTGGGTTCAATCATTCAACAAATAATAATAGAGATCCTACAGTATGCCATAAGGCATAGCTTTTTCATTGTTATTGTTTATTTTTCTGATTAGAAAAGTATTATTTGCTTCTGATAAAAGCCTAAACAAAGGAAAACTGAGTAAAATATCATTTAATAAGCAGGTATTTCTTGAACATATGTGAGGCTCTATTCTCAGAGCTGGGTCCACAAGAGCAAACAAAATAGACATGGATTTTGCCATATGAAAATTACAATCTAGTGGAGGAAACTTAATTCTCTGCCAAACTCCCCCACTACATCTTCATCCCCAGGTAAACACTCAATGGTTTTGTGTATATTCTGTCCATTGTTTTTCAGATTTCATATATTTTTTATTCTTTTGTCACAATTCTGACAATTATATTTTTTCCTCTTTGCTAAGTAGAAATTTAAATTTCTTCATGCTATATTTATAGACTAATTTTGATGTTTTAGACAAAATGACCCAAAAAGGATGGTAGAGAAAGAGCTTAGCGCTAGAATGGATTGCAAACATGGTATCTCTCTTTGCATGATACCCCCCAAAATCTTATTATGCAAGGCTATATAATGGAATAGATGCATGACATGAAGCAAAACATATTCATTAATTTATTCTGTCAATAAACGTTGAGTGCCTACTTTGAGTGAAATGATGTTCTAAATACTGTTTACCTACCAAAGCAAATTTCCATGAAAACCTAATCTCTCGGGAACAAACAAAACCAATAGAAAAGAACTAATAATGTACTTTTTCTGAAGCAATATACTCTAGGGCATAATATGAAAATTAGAATTCAGAAAGGGAATGGATAAAAATGAGAGAGGAAATTTCAGGTTATTTGAAGGATGGGTATACAGATTTCTTGATTCCCCTCTGACTGTAGGTATACACAGACTTTTCAGTGTTTTTCTTCTCATATATTTTAAATGAACAGAAATATCTTCCCCTTTTTCATCTGCTTTGTGGAAAAAAAAAGATTTATACATTGGAATGCAGGTGAAAATGCATCCAGGCATTTTACATATTTGCATGTTTTAAACTTTTATAATCATTTATGCTCATTCAAACTCCTGTTACTTTTTTTAAAAGGACCCATCTATGGTAAACTGCATAGGGAATATGACTTTTGTGATTTTGCTTACTCTGCTCCAGAGAAATGTGAGAAATAGCTATGGTGTATGTCACTATATTTTGTGATAATAACTTAAAAATATAGAACAGACCCAACTGCCCAGAGTTAAATAGTGAATAAGCTTGGATTATGTTATTTGATTGATATTTCTATCTCCAACACCTGTCAAATTACTGCCCCTGCAATTTTCTGCATTTTTATTTCACGGAAATGCCATGTATAATCCAAAATAAAATGGAAAAATTTGTGTGCTTCTCCCTCAATTCGTTACTATGGGAATGATGTTTCAAGGCCATTAAAGTTAAGTGCTTAAATATTCAATGCAATTCAACTCAACAGATACTTATTGAATATCCAATATTACGGTTACACGACAACAAGGTCTGGAAGGTACTCTAAGAGAAGTATACCTTTAATCATAAAAGTACAAAAAAGTGGGAAGTGAGTACCTCTTTGAAGGGCAGGGCTGGTTGGTATTGAACAATGTTTTTATATAGGTCTCACAAATTTTGCTCTTCATCATCCTTATGAAGGAAAAATAAAAGCAATAACTAAGACTAAAAAAGGGAAAATATGACCAAGACATTTTATACATAAGGTCCACACTGCCGTGAAAATAGTAAGTACATCTGAGTGTTTGGTTGTGTTTGCTGCCAATGGAGAAGGGCATAAGAGGTGGAGATTTTATCACAAACTGTTTTCAGAAGGGATCTTAGTTACTTTTAGTTTGAGCCTCCCATTCCACCAGAGGACCACTGAATTTTTTTAGCATGGAAGTTGGTAATTATAGAGAAAAGACTACGTATCTGTCTCCCTCACTCTTCTCCAAGTTTTGCTTATTCTTAGGCAAAGGGAAGAATTAATTTGCCTTCAGGAGTATGCTTGTAAACTTTTCTCTCATCTCTGTTTAAAGAGTAATCTCTCAGGGACTCAGGGACACTGAAATGTCGCTGTCTATGTTCCAGACATTTCTTTCTTTATTCATTCATTTATTCAAAACCAACATTTATTGCAACTTAAGATGCATCAATCTTTAAGGAGAAGACAGAAGATATACAAAGAAATATGATAGAGAATGAAAAGACTTTAAAAACATAAATTAAGAATGTCAACCCCTTCTTTAACCATCAAGAAGGAGGCTCTGAGACTAGAAACACAAGCAATCAGGTGAAATGTGCGTGTGTGTGTGCGCATGTGCACACGTGTGTGTGTGTTTACAGGGAGAGACTTCCAAGCAAGTGAACAGAATGTGCAAAGCTTCAGAAACAAGCAACATCCGTTTGGAAAGGTTCCGGTTTACAACTCCATGTTATATTACAATTTGAACATTAGGTGTAAGTGCTTAACTTACATAAGCTTTTAGCACGTGTGCCTGAGGGATTGCACACGTTGGGAGACCAATCTTTGCTGCATTAACGCAGGCTAACTTGCTTGATGCTCTTTTAAGCCAGTCTTCTCTCCCTTTGTAGATAGACTGTGGGGAAAACTTGGGGTCCTGGTCAGTATTGTTTGTAAATTTAGTCCAGTGACTAAGGTATTGAACATTAGTGGTTAATAGGGCAGACTCTGGGGCAGACAACTTTGATTCTGATCCTGCCTCTATCACTTACTAGCTGAGTGACTTTGAGAAACTGATCAGAATATGCAAAGCTTCAGAGAGGACTCAGTAGTTTCATGTTATGTTGTAATGTGAACATTAGGTGTAAACACTTAACCTCCATACTCCTTTTTTATGCATTTTTTTCCTACTCGGAGCCTCAGTGCCCTCATCTATAAGTTGGAGGTAATAATAGTCCTTATCTCAAAGGTGGTTGCTTTAAATATGCCTCTTATATATATTTAGTATATGCAAAGAGCTTAGGACTTTGCCTGACATGCCTCCTGTGTAAATGTTAACTTTATGATGACACATTCCGATATATTAAGTTTGTAGCAAAATGTGGAATGAGAAAAAATAAACCCATTTGACTTTCAGGATTGTATAATCTAATTATGTCTTATAGTGAAGAGAAAAGTTTATCCTTAAAGGCAAACACAATAGTTCAATAAGGTCCTCCTCAGCAAAACCAAACCAATGGTAACTAAAGGACAGATCTTGCTTTAACTAGCTGAGACAAGTTAAAGTACATTTTAAAATAACTCAAATTGACCTAATTTAAAAAAAAAATAATATTGTGCCCTAAATCCAAAGGCACAATTCTATTTGACAACAGCTATAAAAAAAGGACCAATTTCTTTAAAGTTCCAAATTCTGTTATTTGTCCCCTTGGAGCCCCCAAATTCTATATAAAAGTGAATATATTTCTTTTAAATAAGAGGAAGTCTGTGCTTTGCACACATCTAGATTCTTATAGTGCCAAGGGAATTTTTTTTCAAAGCAGCAGTTCATGTTCAGAGAGCGCCAAACGGAACTTAAAGCTCAAAGGGTTTGACTAAATTTAGAAACCACAATGTTCTAGTGATTCTAAATTTGACGAAGCAAACTAGAAGCTAACCAAAATTGTATATAAAATGATCTTTTCTATTATGACAACAGATGGGACAAGATGTTATTATCCTAAATTTAGGAAAAATTAGACCAATAACTAAAAGATAAGCAAACTAAGACTGAAATATAAAACAAATGTGTTGATATTCCAGAATAAAGAATTATTCTCATGAATATTTTCAGTGATTTTTAGTGAGTTATGAAGCAGAAAATATAAAAAATACTAATCAAACTAAGGGGAGGATGGAACTGTTCCTATGGAGCACATAGTCTCCAGAGCAATCCTTGCAACCTAGGTTGCAATATTGTCAAGAACAGGGGAGGTTTAGAGGTTTATAAAAGTTGAATTGTCTCTCTGGCTCCCCATATCAGATCGACATATTTCAAATGCAATGTTACACAATGACACGCTTTCAAAGTTGATTTATTCACTTGACTTTTCCCTATTGTTTAATTCTGCCTCTGATTCTCCATTCTTAGAGTAGAGCCTTGTGTTTTCTTCCTAGCACAGCACTTCATGATGCTGCCATCAAGTATACTGAAGGAGAGCTAAGTTTCTTTCCCAGTGAAGAAATTTAAGTGTAAGCCATGAAAGGTCAGTTTAATCATTAAAAATGATTGTGATATAATTACTTTTAAGAAATAATAAAACACACAAGTGGAAATAATATCATTTTCAATTTTATTACAAAGGAAAATATTAGATGTGGCATCATTAAGTTTTTGCAACAGTGAACGGAGGATTTAAAAATTTTAGCAATACTGGATTTTACTCATTCAGAAACTGCAATGGCAAGTTAATTTAGAGTGAAGTCAAAGATGAAAGTAATGTATTTTCTGAGGGGAAAACCGTTGTTTTTTTCTTTTAAACCATTTTATTATCGTAGGCAAACTTTAAGAAAGCTACTTTAGTTTAACTGTGTGTTAACTAGCCCATATGCTGGCATAAACCTACAACTATATAGCTTTCCTAAGGTAAAGTTTAGACCATATAGCTAAGTTGGAATTCTTAAACTAAGAGATATTGTTCTATTAAAGCCATCTCTTATTCATTTCAGAATTTCTGTGATCTGATACACAGAAATAAATATCACCCTAGAAACTAAATTTTAAAATGATGGCCCTTTTCCAAGTTAGATTTTTTTTGAGTGCACACAATTTCTGATATTTATAACATTGCCAACTAAAAGTCAAATGGAGATATCCGAAAGGTTTACAAACCTCTTGCAATCTCCGTAGATAAATAGTAAACATTAAAACCAATGAAGGTTTAGATTTATTCCATCTAACAGAAAAGCTCAAATATTAACATTTCTTTTGCATTTTCTGAAAATAATTTGTTACAAGTTTCCATGAATATTAATATATCAATAAATTAGCTTATATGATTATGTACTGGAAACATTACCAAGTTTGTGCTTTCTGGTGATTATTTATCTCTAAGTTTATCACACAGTCTTTGAACCAGGTACAAAGATTCTAAATTAAATGATAATGGATAATAGGAGGTAAATGTGGGTCATTCTTTACTGCCTATAGGTGGGGAAATTTATTTTGTTTAGAATTAAGAAAAGTATGTTGATACTTTTTCTTATCACAAGCATAATAAATTTTCATGGTAAATTGTTTAGAATATAGAGATAAGCAAAATAATGGCAATATGTTTAGAGAAAACTAACATTAATATAATTTGGAGGGTATAAAATTATATGTATCTTAATTTTATTTTTATTTATCCAATGTTTCAGGTAGGATTCATTCAGCAGAGGGAAACCATACAATAATTTGAACAGGAAAAGGTTACTATAAAGAAGTATTAACTATAATAGAGGATTGGATTAATGAGGGATTGGATAGTAGATAGTAAGATAATTCTAAAGAATATAGGAAGAGCAGGTTTAACGCCAGCCACTCCACTGCCCCTTGGGCTGAAATAGAGCTGGGCCAAGAGAGCACAACATTACCTCAGGCAATCTAGTCTACTATAGAACCGTCGTCCAAGGGAAGGAGTAGAGAGGAAGCTGCTGGCTTCCAAGCACTGTAGGGGCCAGGTGTGGAGAAGCCACTTGTGCCACAGGTGCTGAGTGCTACAGAAGCCACTTGTGCTGTTGAGGGAGATTTGTTGAGTGACTACAAGAATCAGTCTCCTCTTAGCCTTTATTATCAGCCTTTAATGGATGATCTTCCTTTGCTATGTCATTATCTTCAGACTCTCCTTCTATATTCTCTCCCTAGGGTTTCTTTATTCCCCATGGCCATATATCCCTTGTGAAAAAATAAAAGAAAGGACTTTGTGAAATTTCTGAGATTTGTAGAATCTAATTTTCCCCAATATCTAGGACAATGCCTAGAATGTTGACAGTGTCCGATAAATATATGTTGAATAAACAAATGGAAATGCACACTGAAGAGCCAACATAACAAATGTGAAAATATACATTCAAGAGTACAATCACTGAGAAATTGTAAGACACTGGATGTGAAGAGAAGAAGCTAAAGGCTTCTAGAGATATAAAATGGACCACATATGGGAACTAGAACATATTCTTTAGACTTCTGAAGGAAAGTTACTTTCAACCTAGAATTCCTGAAAGCCATTTTTAAAAACCAATCACAGGAGAAAAGTTAAATAATGCCAATTTCATACATGATAAATCTCAAAAAATGTGCTTGTGATACACCCTTCCTTGGGAAGATGTACTTCACCACAGACAATGGAGGGAAAAGGGTTCCAACACAGGAGAGGCATGGAATAGTGATATAGGGAAATCCAAAGACCAAGCGTGCTATGAACCTGAGTGCCCCAGACCAGAGGAGAGCATGAAAACCAGGGGAGGAAAAAGAACTGATAAATTACCTCATGAGAATGACCATAAACAAACATAAAGGATACACTCTACATTGGTGTTTGTGTTTGATATCTATTGAAAAAAGGGAAAAGAAAGATTCCAGGACAAATGAAAAATTATTTAAATTAAGGATTCAAAACTTGTTAAACTTCTTGATTAAGAAATGAGCAATACTTACATAAAACACAACAAAAAAGACACAGTGAAGTATAATTTAAATAAAAATTGTGAAAGAATTTTGTTGAGAAAGATAAAGGAGAGGTGGGGAATTAACTATCATTGTGTAAAAGTGCTTGTTTTTATGTTATAAAATAGGAAGCTACTGGTAGCAGTAATGCATGTTATTTAGTAAGAAGGAGGCTGAAGAAAGACAATAAAAATGAAAAATTTGCTTATGAAAATGACAGCTTTGGTTAAGATTGTGAATTTTATTTTAATTTTTAAAAACTCTAATACCTAGTTTGATTTTCTTTTAGGAAATGAATAAATAAAGATTTATTTTTAATGCAAGCATTGGAGTTGAGGATGAGAGGGTTTTCTGAGAATATAACATAAGTAAGCACTAAGAAATGCGAAAGTACGCAATTACAGATTTCTGGTACTCCATTGTCACTCAGCTGAACCATTGAGAGGTATTTGTTGATTTCTCTGCTACAGACCTCTTAATCCCATCCTTCACAGAGCTTCTAAAATTATCTCCTAATCACAGATCTGATCATTCAAAAGTCCTAAACAACTAACTGACCACATTAAGAAATCCAAATTCCTTTGCTTTGCATTGAATGCCCTAACCAGTCTTAATGCCAACCTAACTGCCCAGGCTTAGTTCTTCATAATCAATCTCAGAGCTCTACATTCTTGGTGTGTATAATTTTAGGTATTATATTCTTATCTCATCCTTTCACATTTATGTCAATAGTCATGCTAGCCCAGCTGGCTAGCTATGTCTGGGTGAAGTATTTTGGACTTTATTTCCTGGGCCATGAGGGCCATTAAATGCTTTTGAGTAAGGAATGTCACACCTTGGTATTTAAGAAATTGCCTCAGCCACAAGCCTTCAGCAACCATCACCCTGATCAAACAGCAGCCATCAACATTGGGGCAAGACCCTCCAGCAGCAAAAAGATTACGACTCAGTGAAGGCTCAGAAGATGGTTAGAATTTTTGGCAATAAATTACTTTTTTTTTTTTTTTTTTAA